>JAMXBB010000012.1:43485339-43503089 GCA_024138015.1 Lumnitzera littorea
CCGCAACCCCCCCCCCCCCCCCCCCCCCGCTCAAAGAAAGAAAAAAATCAATTATGTGACGTTTATACAATAAAATCAAAGTTTAAATGAGTTATGAAGGTTATTTGCCAATTCATGAAAGTTTGGGAACCAAAAACCATATTTTGAAAATTTAATGGGGCAAAGAGCATTAAAGTCAAAGTTTATGGGAGGGTTTTTGCATTTTCTACTAAATCCTTTCGCATCGAAAAAAAAAATTCAACTAGAATTCGATTTTAAAAAAGATGCATAGAGCCAAACTTTATTAAAAGAGAAGAAAAATTTACTAGTTTCATAAGGTATTTATAGGGCACAAGTTTTACTATGGTTCTAAGGTTCTATAGAATAAGTTTTAGTCTTAAATTTTAAGGGACCATACATATAGAAGTGGAGTACAAGTAGAACCTCATACTTTTCTTACTCTATACTTACTCACTCTTAATCAATTACACTTTTTCATTAATAATGCTTATTAGCAATTGATAATGGCTAACCTTCGATCTATTACCATAGATATGAGCAAATTGTCTTTTTCTTTTTAATTAAATTTCATATGGGTGATTTGTCTAATATCTAGAGATTTATAATAATGTTTGATATTGATTGGTAAAAGATTTAGTTAACTTTAAATTCTAAGGTCAATATACTTGACACAAAATTTTCAAGGGTCCCAACAACTTTTATACAATTTAATGCAAACCAAGATGACTCTTGTTGCATGACGTTGCATTTGCATAATAGTTAAACTATAATATACAAAATAAGCAATTTTAGATGTACATCTCCAAGTTCAACGCAAGTCCAAGGCCGACTTCCTCAAAGCATTAGTTAACTTAAGAGCCCATGACCAACATCTATAGAACTTAGCTGAGATCTTTAGTACTTGGCTAACCTCCCTATGATCTAGCCAAGTTAGCAACACCAAGGATGACCTTGTAAGAGCATGAAATGAGCTCTCAAGAACTCTACCATCCTTACCTAAGAATGTTATATGAGTTCTCTTCTCTTTCCAACCCTTTAGAGTCGAGTCTTTTGACCCATTATGCACAAGCTTCATTTATCAATTCAAATGAGGCTTAGGTGAGAATAGTTCATCCAAGTAAGGCAAGTTAACAGTTGGCACATGCATGCCCTAAGATCTCCTCCACAAATCTCAAGATCATAATCCACTTCCTTAAAATAGCTCACTAAACTCACTTATGAATATGAGATAGGCTTACTAGTAAAAGGATCCTCACTTGACACTCCCAAGCTTACTTTATTCTTTTCTCTCTTCTCACTCAAACACCTTCTAACTTAAGCTGTAGAGTAACCACACCAAAACCACTTCCAACAGCCCTTTAAGCTTATGTATGCTCTTTTTGCACTATTTTCTTATCTTGAGACCTCTCCTAAATCTGTACAAAAATATTTGGCACTATCTGTTTGTGAATCCAATACCATAATGGCTAAAAAGTCATAATTTATCAGCTTTGATACTATGACCATATTGTAGTTGCACAAACATAATCCTAATGATGTCCTCACAAAGTTAAAATTACTAGATTGAAGCAAACTTACTACAACTAATGAGGAAATCAACTACTTGAAGACTCAAGTTTTAACATCAAAAGGGCAATTTAATGACTAAACATCTTATAAACCCTCTAGTGGCCTGGTTCATACTAACCCATTATTAGAGGACCCAACTTGAATTAGGATTAGTATATCAATAACCATGAAAAGATATCCTCAATGTTGCAATCGAAAAACCAACAATTGACAATTCAGTTATATTTTTGGATGAATATTTGATAGGCATATAGACATTGCATGAAGATGCCTTGGCCATTAGATCTTAGATCGTAAGGTTTGAAGTCTAGAAAGCATTAGTTTAATAGGAAGCTTAGCTAACACCTTCTTCTCCTTGTTCCATAAACCAAGTGTGGAGAAGGAAGAGATAAGAGGGCCCTATGGAGAATTTGGTTAGACATCCATAATAGAGTCTGACCATAATAACCAAATTGATTATCTTCATACATAAGTGTACTAGATTACCTAAATGAAAAGATTTCAAAATCATCACAAACCTCCCATTTTTCTTTTCTTTTTGGATTATTATATGATGATTTTGAACTTTTCATATATAGAAATAGAAAGATATATAATTGAAACAATATCTCTTATGTCAATGATACTAAAGAGATATTAAATTAATGCAATTGTGATATGGTATAATGAAATAAAGCTACTTTGAGGACCCTTATGAAATGAGGCACGAAATAGAGCTACTAGGAAGAAGTTTTAGGAGTTATCAATGAAACTTTGAGCTAATATTGCTTATGAGTTCATGATGTAATTGAACTGTATGAGATCTAATCTCCTATTGTTCCTCAATAGCTTCGTAATAGAGCGATAGGTTGTTAACTAATTGGTCTCAGGTTTAAATCCTACTTGGGGAGATTTGATTCATTCTAAATTTCAAAATGAAGGGTTCACTTTGACCGTTAAAAGCAAGTAATCCCCCTTCATTTCCTATGTCTTTATTTTTATTGCATTCTATCTCATCATATCACATTATGTTCTCCAATATTTGAGAATCACCTTCAATATCTTAATGTAGATCTGAGATAATCCCTTATTCCATAGTCCTGGGGCTTATTTATAACTAGCTAATTAAGAATTCTCTGATATACTAGTAAATGCATCAAAGATGCAACTATTAAATCTCTCGAGAAGCCATAATTACCACGAGCAAACATATTAATGATGAGGAATGAATTTTTGTTGTGCTACTAATGCTTTTACTTGCTTTGATATTTTGAACAAGCCTAGTTGAGAAAAAGTTACAAGGTGTAAAAAATTAAAAAAAAAAAAGAAAAGAAAACATGCAGAATTATCGATTTATTTATTTAGCTCAACGATAAAGAAAAGGAAAGCCATTTCATTTCAATAAAAGACTCACATTAGTTCCATAACCTTAGGTTCACTATCCAAATCAAACCCCCATAGGGAAAGGTCCTTCCCCTTTTAAGCCAATCGTAGATGAGGAGGGATTTGAACCCCTAACACCGTAGTTTGTAGGCATATGCCATAATCCTCTAAGTCATAGGCCTTACCTTGTCTCCACTATATTTGTTCCTAAGAGGATACTAAAGAAAAAAGAATAAAAAGAAAAGCGAACCTTTCCTCTGCTTAGCCATTTCAAGTTAAAAAGATGTGAAAGCACCTTTCTCTCTAAAATAATAGTGTGTTCCAAGGTGTGAAGTAGGAGAGAAGGGACTTAACAATTGGGGTTTTGAATAAAATGACCTTTTCATTTTTTTTTTTTATCGTTGTCAAAAAGTAGTAATAAGAATGAAGGTATTAAGCTTTTTATCATCCTAGCATCAAGCTATTTTTCTACAGAACCTTCCTTATAGTATCATCACTACAATAAAGTTTAACCACTAAGTTTAGGATTGATTGGTGTAGTTCCTCTATGCCTAGGACACTAGAATATTAAACTATGAACGAAGAAAGGCATGAGAGAAAAACATATCAACTAGATACGAGCAAATGAGGGATATATTAACAAAGAAAATGAAGCCATACAAGTATAACCTTTATGGTTTCAAAATCAACACGTCTAAGTCAAGGGAACCATTACCCTTCCCATTTAGCTAGAAGATAATGACAACATCGCTAACCATTTTGTCAAATTCTTGGTACTAGATTGCTAGGGACCATACAACATCATTTTTAGTCGGCTTAGCTAGAATGTTTTCAAGATTACTTCTTCAATATCGTATCTTAAAGTAAAGTTTCCCACGTCCACTAAGTTCGACATGTGCTATGGAGATTGGGAGTTAGCCCATACTTTTTATATCAAAGCTCTCTCCAAAGGAGAAATTCTCAAAGTTGAATTTGGGTAAGATGGTGAGCTAGGTACTAGAAGAGAGCCAGCAAAAGAAACAAAGGAAATCTAACTCGACAATGGCCTTGAGTAGACTACATGGGTAAACATAACACTACCATTAAGCTTAAGCAATAACTTGTCTATTTCCTACAAGCTAGTAAGGATGTTTTTGGCATAGTCGCCCTCCAATACACCAAGTATCTCTAAACACGTTATTGGGCATAGCCTTAGCATTGACAAGAATATTGAGGTGATTAGGTAAAAAGAAGAAGAAGAAGAAGAAGAAGAGAGAGAGACATTTCAATCCTAAGCAATAAGCAATGATTAAAGAAGAGGTGTAAAAGTTGCTCAAAGCTAACATCATCGAGAAAGAACCCTATCATACTTCAGTAACTAACGATATCCAAGTGAAGAAGTGTAATGGGAAGTAGCGCATGTGTATTGATTTTACTAATTTCAACAAAGCCCATAAAAAAAACTAATTTCCACTTGCAAAAATTGACTAGCTTGTGGATTTCACCTTGATTCGTGCGATCTTAAGCTTCATGGATGCATTCTCTTACTACAATTAGATCTCAATGAATAACTAGATTCACATATCATTTGTCACCAACATCGACATGTATTGTTACAATGTGATGCCCTTCGGACTCAAGAATGTGAGAGCAACTTACCAATGCGTGGTGATAAAGATGTTCAAAGCATAGATCAATCACAATGTTGAGGCCTACGTTAATGATGTGATTGTAAAAAGTAAGAAACCTCATAACCACCTCAAGGACCTTAGAGAAACTTTTAACATGCTCTAAAGTGTTAACATGAAACTGAACCTCTAATAATGTGTTTTTGGCACATCATTTGGAAAATTCTTAAGATATAGTTCCACCCAACAAGGCATCGAAACCAATCTAGAGAAAATATGAGCTGTATAGGACATACAACCACCAAAAACAATAAAAGATATCCGATAACCTATAGGTCGTATCATTACCTTAAACTGGTTTATGTCTAAATTTATAGACAAATGTGACAAGTTCTTCAAAGTAGTGAAGAAGCCATTATATTTTGAATGAACAAACTAGTGGCAAAATGCTTTTGAAGACCTTAAGCATATTCTTGAAAACCTCGCTTGTATTATCAAAGTCGATCCTTAGAGAAGATCTATTCTTCTTCCTATCGATTAGTAATCAAGCCCTCTCTTTAATCCAAACCCGAACAAATGGAAGAGAATACTAGCCCAACATAAGTCATTTTCCTTAAGGATTAGAAGTACGGTACTTTAAATTGGAGAAGTTTTTACTTATAGTGGTAATAATATCTTGGAAGCTTAAACCTTACTTTAAGCCCATCAAGTTATTATTTTGATCAACCAATTATTGTGAAAAGTGTTACGTAAGCTTGATGCCTCGAAGAAGATGGTGAAATACACCATTGAGCTCAACATGCATGGAGTTCAGTATCGATGCCGCGAGGCCATCAAAACATGAGCCCTTGCAAACTTTATTGTTGAGTACACCAAAGAGGAGGAAGTGCTGGATATTAGAGATAAACTAGTTTAGATTCTCCATATTGATGGTTCATCTACTTAGGGGGCAAAGGGAGTGGAGTAAGGCTTATGTTGCATGGATAGCATGGGACAATGAGACGATATGCCTTGAAGTTTGGATTCTTGGCTAGTAACATTGAGGTTGAATATGAAGCCCTCATAGTTGGCATGAAATTGGCAAAAGAGGTTATTACAACAAAATTAGAAGCCTTCTTAGATTCACAACTGGTTGTCTAATAAGTTAAAGGAGAGTATTTAGTTAATAATGTTGAAATAGTAAAGTACTTGGAGGCTTACGAGCTCTTAAAACGGAGTTTCCCTCCTAAAATGTTACTAAAATCCCTTGGAAGGAGAATATTGACGTAGATTCCCTCATAAAGATGGTAGCAACCATTCTCAACACTCTAAAGCATCAAGAACGTTTGGAGATACAACCAAGCCATGTTAGATGGATCTACTTCTAGCATACCTAAGAAACGACATTGTCCCTCAAAATCGGAAAGAGGCAAGGAGGTTAATGTACCACACCACCAACTATACACTAATAGATGGTGTGCTATACAAATGAGGTCATATCACTCCTTACCTTAGATGCCTTAAGCCTAAAAAGGCTTAGTGCATCCTTACTAATCTACATGCTAACGTATGCAGCAAACATATCAAAAGCATGCCCTCTACATCAAGGCATTAAGGCTCAATTGCTACTTGCTAACTATGAATAGGACATTAGGGAGATGGCAGCAAGGTGCTCCTAATGTCAAAAGCACATGCTCATAGACTAAGCTCCAAGCAATAATCTTTTGCCCCTAGCTAGCTCGTAGCCCTTCACACAATGTCGAATCGACATACTGGACCCTTTCCTTAAAGTCACTAATCAACAATAATTCATTATTATAGTTATCAACTACTTCACGAAGTGGGTAGAAGTAGAAGCCATAGCTAAAATAATTGAGAATAAGAGCATTATGATTTACTACACCTCAATTCTATACCCATAATGAAACAGGCAAGTAGAAGCTATTGACAAGACCATCCTAAATAGTCTCAAGAAGAGGGTAGATCATGCCAAAGGAAAATAAGCACTTAAGCTCCCATCCATCTTGTAGGGGTACATAACCACACATAAGATGGCTATAGGAGAAATGTCATTTTAACTCACTTTTGTTGCAAAAGCAATCCTACCCATAGAACTTGAGCTCCTAAATATCTAAAGCAAAGTATACATCATGGCCAATAATGTTGGCCTTCAAGCCAAACTTGACAAGATTATAGTGATCCACGACTTGGTTACAATACAAGTGATAACGTACCAAAAAAAGGGTAGTTAGAAGGGTATGATAAGAAGGTCAAGCATAAAAGTCCTCTAACGTGGTGACCTAGTGTATAGAAGGCTTGAAGCCATAGGTTCTTAAGAAGGTTAAGGTAAGTTGGATCTTAATTAGGAAGGTACGGTTAGGTTAAAAGTGGTCGCAAGGCATGAGGCCTACAAATTAGAATGACTAAATGGACAACCCATACCTCAAACATGGAAGGATGACAATTTTAAATTATTTTTTAAGTAGAATAAGATTATGTAATAATAATGTACCATAATGAAAAAAACTCCAAATCCAATTCTCTTACCCTACCTTCCCCAAAGCAACATTTTGTATTAACTAAGCTTTTCATAGTGTAAAATTCTCCTTGTTCTATTCCCCTGTGGTGAATAGACCTATACACTCTAAGACCATGCTTAGGTGACCAGAGCATATGACCTCTCAAGGTTTGATTCTCTAAAACCACCATTGAGTGATGAGAGTATAATACTTCTCGAGGTATTTTGCTTTAAGACCACCTCATGGTGACTAAAGCATACAACTTCCCATGTCCTATGCTTTAAGATTACCTTTAAGTGAACAAAGCACCTAACTTCTCTTAAGTCACCTTGGTAGTTATCCCCTACTAAGTACACCATGGCACCATCATCAAGATAAATCCTAGTATACAATCTGAGGTGCTCCTAAGATTAACTACGAGTTAGGTGATGCCGTCAAATCAAACAACTATCTAAAATCCACAGTACATTTGTGATAACTTACACTCACCAATAATACCCTTAGGATGAGGAAGTGCGACCTTTATTAACTCTAGTTCACTAAACTCCCAATCATCAATGACGTTACTGCACTTGTATGAAAACTAAGTGCATAAAAAACAATCTAAAGTAATCAAATTAAAAAGATACAATGCTCATTGAAGACTTTTGAATTTAGTGAAGTTACATTCATACGACTGGCATTCCAATCATCAATTCATAGACATCAATACATAAAATGTTTATTCATTGGCCTTAAAAGACTCTTTAATAGAAGGTCTAATATAGTTTGAGACCAAGCTAGGCACTTAGCAAGGGGGTGTCTCATTTGTCTGAATAAGCCATTTAAGACCCTCCTGCTTAGCCTGCTCAACATCACTAGTCTTCTCTAATTGAATAACTTATGGAACATCAACTATTCAAACACTATTTATATAGTTATAGATACTGAGGTCGAGTTCAGAATATAGCTCCCTAATTTCCTCTCTCACCTTCTTCATTACCTTAATGAAAATGTTCCTTTGGAGTATCTTTCATTCAAGGCTATTCATAATTTCTTCAAACACTTTATTTCAAGAGACCTGCTTTATCTATAAGCCTAGCATTGCTATACCTTATACTCTAGCTGTTCCACCTTCTTCTTATATTCCTCCAAAGCAAGTTAGTCTTCTTATGCTCTTCTTCTCTTAGTTAGATGGTATCCTTGAGTACCCTCAACTTTACAAGCTTCTTGCTCCCTTCTCTAGTTGAGAGTTCAGTTTAACCTCACAATGTCAATGGTTTGTAGCTAGTCTTCCAAGGACTCTACCTTAGTCAAGAAGTGCCATAGTTTAGAGTCCTTAGAAGATATTGCCAATCTTCATCCTTCTCGGACATGACTCTTATTAGCTTCTCCTAGGCATCTTCTTCTACCTTCTTTAGCCTATAATCCAAGGCCTTACCTTAACATCCTCTTCAAATATCTTTTGCAAGCAAAAAAAAAAAAAAAACATTTTTGCAAAAAGTTTGAATAAATATATTGCCATGTACAAGCTCAAACAACTAATTACCTTCATATTCTCTTCCTTCCATGCCCTTAGCAAAGTATGAGCCATAGCATTAAACTAAAATAGAGAAGTACAACAAGCATTAATCTATTAAGCTATACAAGTCAAGACTGTTCAACAAATCTTATCAATGGAAGGCTTATGTCATATATTTTTAGCCTTAGATATTGTTCATTTTTCTCCTTAGGCTCTAGTCTTTGCACGGTAGCCAACTCCTTACTGTCATTAGATGATATCACCTCTTATGCCAGTTCACGACATTGTTCTACTCAACCTAACACCATATCATTCCTTTGGACATTAGAGGTTAGTGTAGCTCACCTTCCTTACCCCTCAACATAAACTTGTAAGGAAGAGCTCCCTAATGGAGCATCTAGTATGGCCTTTTTCCTTTGATCCTTCTTTGCCTTTGTATGTTATGGTGGCTATATGTTTGGGTCACTCCCTAAGGTGCCTTCATTGGCCACATGCATCATTGGATCTAATTGCATAACGTCTTTGTTTCTTCTATAACCTCGTCCATAGATATTTTAGGTCTTTAGAGGTTCATATTACTTAGCCAAAACAATTGTCAAAGGTTATTCAGCAAGTGGCATACCCACAAGTACATCACTAATGGTATGACCAAGCTTGTCTTTTGCCCCTGTAAATAGGGTAGACTTCCCCTTCTTAAATGGGGATAGAGCTATCTCCTTAGTGGCCTTCTTCTTCCCTTTGGTAGCTTCTACTAAGCTTCATGCCTTTAGCTATGGTATGCAATATCAAATTCCTTCAACCTTGCAAAGCAAATACAACAAGTGAGAAACAATAAACAACTAAGCAATTCACACAAAGGTATTGTACCAAGCATGAACCTTCAAGGAAATTCCTCTTCGGTATTAACATACATGTAGCTCCCTAATGGTAGTAAACCTCAACATGGTGACGGGCAAATGTATGTACCTTCCCTTTTCAAGTCCCATTTGGAACTTCAACTATGTCAAGGTGTTCTCAAACTTTGGCCTTAGCATTCTACATTACTTCATTCTTTACATGGTTTTTATCTTCTTAAAAGCTTTAAGGAAATTCGGTTGCAAATCTTTTAAATTTAACATCCTAATAAGGTTAACCTTCCTTATCCAAAAGTTAAAATCAACCTCTAACCTCAACTTAAAGAAATAATCCATACATAAGGTAATAGGAATCAACCCTCTAGATCAATCACAAGAAGCCGAGCTCAAGGACTTCAAGGGCTTGCATGGAAAATACTAACTTTAAGCCATAGTTAAGACGAGGACTTCTATCCCAATCTGACTTCTAGCTGACTTGTCTATTAGATTCTCAAGTATATCCAACATGGTCTTACCTAGCTGTTGAAGTCTTGACCTAGAAGATAACCCAAGGAAGGTTAGCCGAGCCAAGCTCTTCAACCGACCATCGATGCTGATTCCAATTCAACTAACTAGACTAATTAGCTCCTAACCTGATCCAAATCAAGTCAGCCCCTAACTGTAACGCATTACTGCTTTCGCCTACAATGTTTTAGAATGATTCTTTCTTTTCTGTACTAAATATTCTTTATCTCTTTTACCCTTTTTAGTTTGTCTTATGTAACTTAGTATTGAATACCCTTTTGTTTTTTCATACATATAAAGTAACCCTAATGAACAAGTATATAAACCCTTACTTTCTTGTATACGAGGATCATTCAACTTTCAATGGAGAATTATTTACCTTAAGCAACCTTAGTGTTCTCGTTGTCATTCAACTCTTATCTATTCCCTTTAGTAAGAAGTAGTGGCAAGTGACCCTTCAATTTAGATTGGTGTGTCATATTCGGCGGATTGTTAGTCGAGTAAGATCGATTGGTGTGTCATATACATTCGGTAACTGCTTGAACTTTGCTAACCTTTTCTTTGTTTCTTTTTGGTTCGCTTAATTGTGGTGCCTCTCTGTGTATCCAACCCTGAAGATACATCATAAGGACACATCTATCAAACAATCTTTAATGAGAATGATTTTATTAGATAATATCTTCCCTTAGGCTTCCTACTAGCTTTTATTTGGTAGAAGGCCTCCTTTATCTCTTTGCACATTTGTTTAAATGTGACTAAGATGTGGTAAGCATTTAAAGTGAGCTAGCTTAAGTTTACTCAGTGGTATGAAAAAAAGTCCTTCTAGAACATAGTGAAAGGAAATCTAAGTTCAAAGTCAAAGTGCCTTTTATGAAAAAATTATTCGCTTTTGACATTTGTTAGAGCCACTCTATTGCTATTTAGGAGCATTTCTATGTACTACCCTTTAGGAAGGTCGCAACATTGAGAAATTCCGTATACATCCTCCTTTTGACGATATGCTCTTGACACCATGGGGAGATAAACTAACAACCGATTCTCTCCATAGGGGTATGGTTTATTTATTCTACTTGCCATTGTCTGGGTATATATCTATGTTAGTCAATAATTGGTTAAATTCCTTGGTTCACTCTCTCAATGGTACTATGTTAGTCTCAGTGAATAATCAAGAAGGGGATATAGGAGAGGAGGAGAGTCAAGAAGAAGGAGAGGAGGGAAAGGTAGGGGTTGTGGTGTTGTGAATTGATTTTTATCTTAAAACTTAAGCCCCTCTTCAGTTTTGTTTCTTGATATTCAAGGTTAATTTTTCTTTTTCTATTTAATGAATCGAATACTACAAATTTAGATCAAATATATACGTGCAAAAGCTTCTTAACTTTGTTTTAGTTTGATCCTTTATTTAGTTCCAATTCTTGCTTTAATTTGATAATTCCTAGTGTTCTGCTGATTTATTTCTAACCTTAAATTCTTGTGATATGCTTTTGATTAAACAATGCCATACAAACAATCAATCAAGCATATAATAAAACATTGAAAAATAAATGGATAGGGATTAAAAAAAATCAGGCAATTATTTATAGTTATTCTACCTTATACATCTTTCTACTCTTTTAACACCTACTGTTAAGGATCAGGTAATCCAAATATGAGATTTCACTAGTTGAAATAAAGTAATATGAGGTATACAGTTCTAGCATCTCTATCTTGCCACTTTTCTTTATACCATGTAAGTAACCATAAGTCTATAAAGCCCCCTCATTATTCCAACAAATATTTTCCCATTAATTTTTTAAGAGATTAGAAACTCTTACAATGATGCAATAAATTTCTTCACACTTTAGCTCAAGTCTCAATTCCCAAAATAGATTGTAACTAAAGGTTCATGTACTTCTCAAAATATATGATCACACAAAATTTTATCAGGCATTTTGTTCTCAATATTCAATCTCTTCCTTTTCTCATCCACCTTTAAACTATTATTCATCTCTTTGAATAGTTGTGTCTTTCAATGTTCAACTACTTCTTTTTTGGTATTGTTGCATTTCGAATCTTTTTTATCTTTCCTTATGTCAAATATCTTTTCCTTACTGTCTTTGATATATAATTTGGATTCTTTCCATCTTTACCTTCTTTTAGAATATAAATCTTTCTTTCTTGCTATAGTTTTGTCCTTTATCCTTTATCATGATATATTAAGTAATAATCCTTTGTTTTGATCATGATTCTTCCATAATTTGAGTCTAATAATCTCTACTCTTTTCTTCTTCACAAGCTTGTTTGTAATAGCTTCTACTTCTACCATGTTTCTATGCAATTAATTAGTCTTTTGGTGCAATTTGTCTTCTGCTTCTAAACTGCACTTCTACTTTAGTTCTTCTTTTATCTTTTGAAGTCTTCTTTTAACTGTTTTTTTAAGACTTTTCTTTTCTTCCTTTCTATACTCTTTCTGTATCTTCTATTTCATTGTTTTTTATAGCATTTTCTATTTCTTCAAGATGTCACTTTTGATAATAAACTTCAATTCAATTATAAGTGAAAAACATTTATACCTCATTGATTTTGGTTTAGATCTACTTTTTTACTTTTGTACTCAATCAAACTTTGATCTTGTTTAGAACGTTCTAATCACATGTTTTGATCTCATTTTTTAGATTTGATTAGATTATTTTCCTTTCTTTATAGTTTTGTAAATCTTATAGAAATCTTATGCTTGTTTTGCGAATTCAATAACTTAATTAGTAATATTAACAAGTGTATTTTGTTATCATCAAAACATCCTTCATTAT
The DNA here is from genome assembly GCA_024138015.1 of Lumnitzera littorea. NCBI lineage: Eukaryota > Viridiplantae > Streptophyta > Magnoliopsida > Myrtales > Combretaceae > Lumnitzera > Lumnitzera littorea. Next base: position 43,498,021 of record JAMXBB010000012.1, read on the forward strand.
AAGGTTTTGATATGTTGCTTGGTTAGGCATTTGAATGGAAGGACCTATAATTGCCACCGTCCAGGAGGGAGTAAGTGTTTGGAGTAGTTGGTTATTAATGGGGGTATGCAATGAAGAAGAAGAAAAAAGGGAAGAATCCAAAAAAAGAGGAAGACGATTCGGAAGAAGATGATGTGGTGCTTGCCATATATGAAAAGTGATTTGGGAAAAAGATCAAAACTTTGAAACTTATGAGACTTTAGAGTAGAAAGTTATGGATATGAAGAAAGAAGTAGTAAGTTTAGATCTTTAAGAGAAACAACCAATATATTGGAAGTAGTTAACCCCATTTATAGGTGAGGCACAATACTCGAAGCATCGGTTATGGAAACTTGATGTGTCTCCGAGGTTGTATACATAGAAGCTACACCACAATGAGTCTCAATAAAGGGAAAACCAAGGGGTTAGCAAACTTAAGCAACTACCAATTAGATATGACACATCGGTTATACCTATTCAGCCTAATCCTAACACTCGATATGATATATGAATATAGTCTTAAGGTCGCTTATCACTAACTCTTGCTAAAAGAGCCAGATAAGAGCTATAGAAAAGAGAGAACATATGATTACTCTACAAAGGAATGGTAATTTAATAATGAGTGATAATGTTTGCGTACAAGCAAATAAGGTTTATATACTATCCTTACTAGGGTTACATGCAATAAGGAAAAGACAAAAGGATAAATTGCAAATCTAATGCCTAAGACATACTAAAAAGAGTAAAAAAGACAAATGATGTACAATGTACAGATAGAAGAAACATTCTAGAACATTGTATCAAAAGATATGTATCAAGCTGGTGTTAGTGGTCTAATGTTAGGTTGCTCTTGTAGGTGTAAACTTTTTGACAGCTTGGCATTCGTTGGAATCAACTCGAATGAGGTCTGAAATAAAGTAGAGAACTTAGCTAACCCGATCTGTATTAAGTCTAAGTTCAGATGTAGGGTGTTAATGGGAGTCTATATAGGTCGGGCTACTGGACAGCCTGGCTCTAGTTGGGTGCTTAAATAGCTCAGCTCGGAAAGTATGCTGGTATTTGGTAGTTTAGGTATTGCCTTGAACACAACTAAAGCTTAGCACTCAAGTTGGATAAAATGAAGTAATCCTTAGTTGGTGATGAAATCCTCATCCTTAAATGGTTCTCGAGCTAGTACTCATCGGATAAGTCTTATTAATCCCTTAGTTTGGCTACTAGTGATGGGTTTAGAGGTATGCAAATGGGTTAAAAAGGCCAACCCAGCCCGGCTCGGCTCACTTTGGCCCGCAAGTTAAACGAGTTAAGCTCATTTGACCCGCTTTTAAATGGGTCAAAAAACCTTAATCTTAACTCATTAAAAAAGCGAGTTAAATGAGTTGACTCGGGGGTTAAAGGCACAAATATCCTAAATGGGTCAACCTAAACCTGTTCACTTTAGCCTACAGGTTAAATGGGTTAGACTCATTTGGTAAATAAACCAAAAAACCTTAGCTGAAATCCGTTTATAAAGTGGGTTAAACAGGCCGACCCATAGGCTAAAGTCCACTTGCACATCTCTAGATGGATTTGAGGGGTTGATTCTTATCAAAACTCCAATCAATAAGACATTAGTTTGCTAAATCTTGCTATATGCTCTATAGAAGGAATAAATGAGTGAGATCATCTTAGTAGATTGGTCACATTGTATGAGCATCTAACTGTTAGGAGATATGTGTCCCGTATAATACATGATTCTAATTTAACATGCCTAAGCATAAATTTGAAATCCCAACTCCTAATACAAGCCACATACCCTTGGCTTGGCAAGTTGTCAATTGGATAAGTTCATCCCCTTTGGTAAACTTTAGACTAAACCTTCACAACTTGGTTGGCTTACCCTTAAGGATAAGGCTTGGAGCAATTTAGACTTCTTACTAATATGGTACCTTCTTATCATAGCAGCTTACCCAATCCCTTCGCTACTTATGCTTTCTTTCTTAGAGTTCACTTCAAATCCCCATTTGCTTAGCTCTTTTGCCTCTTAAAGTTCCTAACCAGTACTATTCTTCTTTAGGGCTGTTTAACTTAAACCCTTATTAAAATAAAGCTTCCCTACCTATCAAGTGCTAATAAAAGAGAAAGTTTCTGTATAAGCTCATCATCCAGTTCACTTGTACCTTTAGCAACCACCATTCACCACAAACTAGTTCGTGATTAGTAGCATGTCAAAAGAGGTTGACCATAAATGCCAGCATAACTAATAAGTTCACCTTATACCTTGCCCATAGCTTAGTCTCCTTACTAAGTTTTTATTGAGGAGATTGAGGGGCAAGTGTTGATGGGCTATTCCAAATGTAAGCCTCTAAGCCTAAGGTAAACTTAAGACTAACCTCCTCAAAGTATGGGCAAAGCTTAACAACCCATGATCGATCTCCATGGACCTTGACTAAGCTCTTAAATGCTTAGTTAAGCTCCTTATGATCTAGGACAAGTTATCAACACCAAGGATGACTTCGTAAGATCAGGGATTTAGCTCTACAATGCCATATCAACTCCCTTCTTGTTCTAACTCTTTAGAGTTAGGTCTTCTAACCCACAATGGCACAATTGCATCCTATTGATTAAAATGAGGTTTACGAGGAATAGTTCATCTAAGTAATGTAAGTTAACAACTTGCACATGCTTATCTTGTGATCTCCTCTACAGATCTTGAGAGCATGATCCACTTCCTTGAAATAACTCACTAGACTTATTTATAAATATGAGGTAAGCCTATTAGTAAAAGGATCCTTACTTGTCACTCTTGAGCTTACTTCATTCTTTTTGCTATCCTCATTTAAAGACCTTTTGACGTAAGTTGAGTACCCATATAGGAACTACTTTTGGCGGCCCTTTGGGCTTATGTATGCTTCTTGCAAATAATCCCTTAACTTGAAAGCTTTCTCAAATCTAAGTAACAATAGTATCCATATATTTAATTGTTGGTATTTGAACCAAATTTTAAAAAATAATTAAGAACATATATTGGTAATGGTAATCTGTTGGATAAATCTATAATTTTTATTAATACGAGTATACTCTAAACTTAAGTCCTTACATAACATAAGGTATTAACTTCCTATTAATATATTATTACAAATCAAGATGATGGATGTATGCAAAGTAGGTGGAACTTCTCATCATTTTATGCACTTACTTTTTTTTCATCTTTTTTGTGTGAGCAATTATTTTTAAAAATATAAAAGAATTTATATTTTCGGATCTAAAATAAGTAAAAGGCACTTTAAGGGAACCTACTATACATACAAATGTAGTCTCTTATGCGCTTGTTAATATTTACACAAAAACTTCATATACTCATATAATTGCTTTTTTCTATAATATCAATTGATATTGAAAAGCACAATGAATTTTTAGATTTTTAACAAGTGTTTAGGAGTATTTGTGATTGGATTTTAACGGTGCATTAGATTAGAAGAAATGAATGGAAATGAAAAAAAGTAGATGAAATAAAAGGAAATATTGTGTTTGATTGTGGAAATGGATGAAAATGAAGGAAATGAGTAGAAATATTTTTATTTTTAAACTTCATTTCTTTCTTCTCTAATTCCAAAGAGAAACTTATGAAAATCGGTGAAAATGAAAAAGCAATTATACAATTATCTCTAATAATAATTTAAATTAAAATTTCAATAGAGTAATTACTTGAACTACTAAGTCTTTTCCATTTTGTTAAACCAGTAAATTAAAAGGAAATTTATCCATTTCTCTCCGTTTACTTATTTTCTATTCTGTATTTGGAGTAAAAATTATATACAATTTGAAAAAAAAAAAATTGGACACATTTCCACCCATTTCTTTGGCAAAAAGTTTGCCAAAACATAGGGTAAAACCAATTTTATCTTTTCGAGGGAGAAAAACATCTAGCCAGCAAGGACTAATATTAATAAACGGTTCCGGTACTGGACAAGCAACACCCCCTTGCAAAAAGAAACTTCGTAACAGTAAAAGGAACCACCAAAGTCAAAGGTCGAACAAGTCTCCCAAGTCTTCTTTTGAACCCCCCTTTTTCTTTATTCTCATCTCTGAACTCAAAAACATTACTTTTGTTAATTAGCTTTGTTTCCTCTGTCTCTCTCTCTCTCTCTCTCATCCATGACTCCCGAAAACAGTTGCAAATCATCATCGTCATCATCATAGTCGAGCAATTGAAAATAAAAACAAAAGTAGTGTTGATTCCAGTTCCTTATTGAAATTTCTAGTTATATATTCTCTCGATTTCTTTTTTGCTTTCCTTTTCTTGTCATGACCACTCAGTGGTTCTAAATTCAATTGCTCGTCGTGTCTGATTAGTAATAGAAACAAGTGTGGAAAATCCTCAACTTGGGCTGTTTTTAGTAAGTGGTTTTGATTGAACAGATGACCCACTTTTAGGGTTGGGGAAAATTTTGACTGTTTGTTAGTGGACTGAATTTTGAGTTTTGATTGTTGCAGGTTGTGGAGGAATAGGTAGTGAAAACGGAAACAAAGAGGGGGGATGTTGGGAGCCTAAGCTCATAGAAAGGGGAATTTGCTTTCATATTTTTATTACTTTTCATGGATAGATTATGCTGTTTTAGTGCTTCTTATTCTCAGGTAATATTGATATGATTTGTGTCCTGTTTTGTTGTCTATAGTAGGCTTAATCACGTGTCCCATTGTAATTGATTAACTTTTTTTCTCTATAAATGAATTATGTTAACTTTTGGTATTTTAAAATTTTCTGGCAGAATTTTATCTCTTGTCATGATTTTCTAGGGAGATGGGGAATGTAAGTTGTAACTTATTTAAGATTGTCAAAAAATAAATAAATAATCAAATTTACATCCACTTACCTTTTCTTGTAAAATGTGAACTTAATGGAGGAGAGCATGAAAAGTTGGCTCCGATTCTGATATGATATTTGAACAAATCGTTCTTTTGATTGTATGACAAGTAGGGAGAGCTAAAAAACCGAACAAACTGCAAATTGAGCCAAACAAAATTGAAGTTATGGCTTTCCCCCCCCCACTCCCCCCAACCCTAAGAGTGGG
>JAMXBB010000012.1:43503468-43691580 GCA_024138015.1 Lumnitzera littorea
CCCCCCCCCCCCCCCCCCCCCCCCCTTCCCATTTTGGTTTTAAAGTTTCCTTAACCACATCACACCAAAATGTTTGAGTGCTTTTGGAAAATTGAATTGAACCATTCCAAAAAACCGAGCCAATCAGTTTAAAAAAAGAACAATAGTTTACTTGTTACTAAAAACACATTTTCACTATAGCATAGTACTTAAAAGAAATTTTTTTTTATGGTTATCGAAATATTTATGTATCCACTTTTAGGGCTATTACTTATTGGTTTACAAATATAAGTTGATTCAAATTTTACATCATGTGCCTGCTTTATGAATAATTAGTTGTCAAAAAACATTTAAAATTTCTTAGTTGCATTAATATTGGCTTCATTGACTTCCTATATAGTGCCATTGCATGAGTAACTTTAGTATTAGTGATATGAGATTTCGTGTCATGTATGTAATTCTGTTAGAGAATAAATTATCGTCCATTCTGTAAACCGACACAAACTAAAAAAAAAGCATTATGGTTCGTAAACTCGACCATGCGGTTTGATTTATAATGATAAAAAATCGAAGTGCATTTTATATTGTTGTTTGGTTTGGGGGAAACTGAAATGAGGTGATGATTCTAGACTGGTAGAGACAGAGTGAAGCTTGCTATCTTTACGAACCTAAAGGTGGGTTGAGATAGCAGGATTCATTAAATAAAGCAATAACCATGTGCTGAAACTTCATTAAATTGTGAACCAGTTATAGGACATTGCAACGATAAGTAATGCACTGTGTTACAATTTGTTATAATTCAAGTACGGTTAAACGGTATTGTTTAATTTGTAGCATGTAATCTTCCTTGAGCTCCAATTTCCTCTTGATCACCCTATTTTGTGATACTCTGTACTTACTTTCTCGTGATTTTTTGAACTTAATGTCAAGAGAGCTGATCAACAGTTTTTGGCATTAGCTTGTAGGAGGACGATCGTCTTCAAGTTCTGGTAAGGGAAGGAGCTATGAGGGTAATTTTAAGTATGGCTTCAGCCTGGTAAAAGGAAAAGCCAATCATCCCATGGAGGACTATCATGTTGCTAAATTTGTAAAGAAACAAGATCATGAATTAGGTTTATTTGCTATTTACGATGGTCATCTGGGGGATAGTGTTCCTGCTTACCTGCAAAAGCATCTGTTTGCAAATATCTTGAAGGAGGTGCATATCTGTGTTGTAATGTCATAGGGAATCTTCAATTTTTTTGCATTCTTGAGCTCTTTTTTGTTATTGATGATGCAGGATGCATTTTGGGTTGACCCTGACACATCTATTTCAAAGGCATATGCGATGACAGACCGGGAAATTCTATCAAATAGTACTGACTTGGGCCGTGGGGGATCTACTGCTGTTACTGCAATTCTGATTAATGGTCAGAGGCTCTGGGTTGCTAATGTTGGAGATTCACGGGCAGTTCTTTCAAGAGGGGGTCAGGCTGTGCAAATGAGTATTGATCATGAACCCAACATGGAGCGAGGCAGCATTGAGCACAGGGGTGGCTTTGTCTCAAACATGCCAGGTTCTTCCCCACAACTGTTGTCCATCCCATCTCCATGTTTGCAATGGATTATTTAATTTTAGTTGCAGCTTGATACCATGGAAAGTTCAGAATCTATTTCTATTGCACATTTTAGCATTTTGGATCAACTTGCATAAAGCTAATTGCTTTATATGGGCATTGTTTGAGAGGGTGGAGGTGAATTGCTGTTGCTTCATATCCCCATGGTCTTGTTATTGGTTCTCTATAGATAGCCAGCAATCAGTTTATAAGTTTCTCTTTTTATTATTTATAAAAAAAATAATTACCAGTAAATAAATTCTTGTTCTAAAGCATAAAATAAAGTGCTTCCAGTTCCATACCTACTACCAAAGAGAATGTAGTTTTCTTTGGGGGACGGTTATTCTTCTGTGGTGAAGAACTAACAAGCCAAAGTAATACTTTTTGTACCTTTGGTTGCATTTGAAACCACATTGGTGTCCACACCAATTTTTGTTTTTCCTTTTCCATTTTTTTTTTTTGGGAGTGGGTCTACTGCTTTTCATCTGTGTCTTTTTAACTAATTGTTTGGCATATTGTCTCTTGTTAACTTATTTTTGTGCTTTTACATTACTATGCAGAATTTTGAGGTTTAAAGGGATAGAAGTCTTGTACATCACATGTGTGTTTCATGTGGGCAAATGCACAGTTTGAAATAGACAAAAATGAGACTACTCATCTTAACACTAATGACTTCCTATGACATATCATCATGCTGTTTCAAACTAATAGCAGGTTATGATATCATCCCCTATAGAAAAAAGTTTTTAAATGAACAGTTTATATTGAATTTCAGAGGCAGTGAAAGTTTGCCAAAATTTTCCATAATGCACCCGTTAGAAGAAACCTGAATCATTCTTAAATAGATGTCAATATATGGATACTCCTGTTTCCTGAAGTTACAGTAAATTAGAGACAGTTGATTTCAAGATTCAAAAGTGTTTTGGAAAAAGGAAATGAAACATAGAATACTCTCCTTCTTCGCTTTGAAGATACAGTCTGGAAAGTCGGATTTGGTGTAGGAACTGATGACAAACAAGTTTTCAAATTTTCTAAATCTACAAATTAAGAAAGAGTGATGTTATTTGTAGCCTTAGTGTATCTGCTATACAAATTATTGGTAGATTGATCTGAAGGACGGTTCAACAGGAAATTGCTGCATTTGTTTTCATGCATTAATCTGCTTCTTTTGTGTGTGCGTTTCTCCTTATTGCTTGCTGCTCAGATGCTTGTTCCTTTCATTTTGCATGGAATGTTGCTTTTGTAAAGACGAACAGCGACGAACGGCGATGATAGTTGATATATACCATTCTTTATTGTTTCAATGTTCATAATCTTGTCTAGTTGATTTTCATACTCAATCCAAACTTTGAAGAATGATTTTACCCCAAGCTCATGAACGGTGTGTGCATCCCCTACTTTAACTAGGAAAAGAAAAGGTTTGATTGTTACCCTATTATCATATCCGATTGGAGTGTTGAATACATTTGGGTTGTTGATGATTTTTCCAAAGAACAATAGATTTGGTAAGTTTTCAATGAAATCGGGGAGTAAAAACACTGTTTAAGAGTTACGGGTTAAATGCACCTTTTTGTGAGTATTTAGGTTTAAAATTTCTCTTATAAAGTTTGGAGGGTAAATGGACATTAATAGCAGTTTTAGGAGGTAAAATCACTTCTTTTTTTTAATAATTGTGGTATCATCAATTATCACAATAATTAAGGTCATATTGCAATTAAACATGTTCATGAACATTCATCTTTTTTTTTTTTTTTTTTTTGGTGAGATAATTAAACAGTCTGTATTCATATCCTTCATGTTATATAAAGAATACAAGGCTCCAAGAACTTATGTCACATTTGATATGGGTATTTAAATATCGACAGCCATTCCACGTCTGATATGTTACCAAATGTTGCAAGTATTGCACAATTAGGTGGATGAGCTTTTCTCCCTGATTTGTTAATGAACTTTAAATATTGCATTTGGTTGCTTGATGGAATTATTACATGCAGAATACACTGTCATGCTACACCTATTCCAGGTTCTCGTTTCTTTCTGTGCTGTCATATAATAGAATCACAAGCCTAGGTTCTTCCAGATTTTCAGTATAGCCTACATCAAAATTGTGCACTTGAACATATGTTTTCTTGGATAAGCAAGCATCTGAACTTATGCTGCCTTTCCAAAAGAACATTTCAGTGCTACAAGAATTGTATGTGAATCCTTTTACCTGGATTCATCACTAGATGACCAATTCTCTGATCAGAAGTTAAAATGATGTATATATGATTCCTGTAAATGGGGAGGACACTGACCATCGAACAGATTTTATCAATTTTCTCCAAGTTTCTTGACATGAAATGGTTGGATGTTTGCAATGGCTTTTAACTCACATCACTTACTGCCTGTCTTTCACCAGGGGATGTCCCTCGAGTCAATGGTCAGCTTGCAGTTTCTCGTGCATTTGGGGACAAGAGCCTTAAATCACACTTACGCTCTGACCCTGACATTGAAAATGTCACTATAGTTGCTAGTATGGATGTTTTGATCCTTGCAAGTGATGGCCTTTGGAAGGTGACGTTCTGCATGTTTCTTTTATGTACTTAAGCCCAATTCTAGAAAGGGTAAAACTTAAGCCCTTTTCATAAAACTTATTTGTGATGCATACGATTGACTTAGGTAATGAATAATCAAGAGGCAGTGGATATTGCAAGAAGGATCAAGGACCCACAGAAGGCAGCAAAGCAGTTGACTGCTGAAGCATTGAAAAGAGAGAGTAAAGACGATATATCTTGCATTGTTGTTAGATTAAAGGGATAACGAACTGCCAACCAGATTATTCATATACCGAAGTAAGAGCTTATACTGCTCAAAGGAAAACAACCTACACTAGATCAAGTACCAGTGTGTGGCTACATGCTTAGTCAAACTATCCTTCACCTGTTTCCCACCAAATGGGGAATATAACGGTGGAAACGGAATGGGAGTTTTCGTTGTCTAGTTTTTATTTTTGTTTCTAGAATCCATTCTTCTTGATAGCAAATCTGGACATGATTATGGTGTTTGATATGGTTTTGGTCACCCCGAGAGTGATGTATAGTTTAGCATAAGGAAAGATAGTATGAATCTTTAGTCTGTAGATGGTAAGTGAATTTATTTGATTGTGCCAAGTGAGAAGGTATTCTGCATCCGTTGAAGCAAGACTGTGTTGCTGTTGGTCGGACATTCATAACTAGCAGAGAGCTAGTAAGCAATAAACATGCGTGCGTTCTATGGTGTCTGTGAAACGTTAAATGCTCTTTTGTTATTTGGTGTATGTATCGGTCTCTCTATTATTTCCTTTCCTCTAAGCATTGACACCATTTTGTAATGCATCGTTGGAAGCTGACGGTCAAGGGTGTGAAGTGGAAATCCACTTTAGGATTGGTGACTTTTGAGAAGTTATACGAAAAAGATAAATACGCTTACATAAATAATTGCTAAAATATACAATATTTTGATGTACTTATGCTCTCAATAGAGGTGGGAAAAATAAATGACCAAACCAAATTATTCTATAAATTAAACTTAGCCGAACTAAAACTTTTTTTTGTTCTTTTTTAAATGCAATTTGATTTACAAAACCTTCAAATTAGACTAAATAAAAAATTTATGGTTGGTTTGAAGGAATAAATCAAATTAAGTCGTTGAGTCAAACCAAGTCGTTTTGATAAGAATATAAAATTATTCTATTTATAACTAAATATATATATATTTTTTGTTACAAGATAGGACTTAATAGAATTTTTAGTTACTTATGGTAACTTATGTGTTGAACTCTTTTTACCATAATATACAAAATAATATGCATAGGTTGATCAAAATTTATTTAATATGCTAACTTTATGAATAAAATTAGTTGCTAATAAACATTTAGAGTTTTTTAGTTGCATAAATATTTACATTATCAAATTTTAATATTATATCAATACTTATTATTATTAAATAAATTTAGTACTCTTATATGAGCTTAAATGTCACACAAATATGATTTCTAAGATCACAAAACATAGCTTAGTTTGTAAGCCAAATTGAATCAAACTATACCTTTTTGGTCTATGAAAATTCTTAATCCAAACTATATAATTTGGTTTTAAAGTTATAAAGAATCAAATCATATTTTTATGGTTTTGTTTGATTTATAGGGAAAACCAAACCAAACCAAACCAAACTACGTTCACTCTAAACTCTTAATTTATGTAATCTTGGTGATAGGATTGATTGTTCAAAGTCTTAAGTCCTACTAAGGGTAGGCATTAGATTAAAGTAAATCGAGTTGAACCGCAGGTATGTTTCTTTTTCATAAGGTATGGTTTGTTAAAACTTTCTATGGCAATTTACCTCAAATTTATTCAAAATAAGCACTAAAGTGTTTTATAAAGTAAGCTACATATTTGTTTAGCATAAAAATTATCCACTACTATAGGATTTCTTACTATTAGTCACATTTATTTAGAAAAAAAATTACTTACAAGAGATGGTTTAGGTTCAAGTTCTATTTGAGGTTAAAAGTTTTCAAAATTATAAATAGGAGCTGTGTTAATTAAAGTGGTGCAAATAGAGATCATGTTATGCCACAATTATAGCTCCATCAAATGTTGCTAATGTGCACATGACATATGAGCATCTGCTTTTATGCCTAATGCATCGCATAAATGACATAATGGACATGCTTCATCCACATCTCTTTTAATAGAGCTCATCTCCTATTTGCACTATTAAAAAAAATTATCCTTTATTTGAATTTAGACCTAGATATTTGTACTTTCTCCCCATATCCTTATAACGTACCATTTAATGATAGGGCTTTTAGTAACTCATGCATTTGATGGCTTTTTAGATTCTCTTATTGCAATTGCTTATTTAAGAGAATCAAGCCTTTATAGAAAATTTAGATCCTCTAGCATCACCAAATTAGCTTCTGTATTTACTTCCACTTTTAAAGAAGAATAAAAGAAAGTAAAATAATTAAGAAGCTCTTAATGCTTATGGTCTTGGATCAAGTTTCTTATACTATCAAAAGTCTAAAATTCGATTTTTTAAAAAAAAAAAATTTAGTGATGGCTAAGACATAATAATAATTTGTGTTTCTATAACCAACTTCAATCTTTTGGGCTCAAAATTGATGGCTAATAGTAACTCTTTCCATTTAAGCATAACTCCCATCATAAGGTCCTCTTCGTTTTAATGTAGCTCACATCTTGAATCCGTTAGGCTTATGCTAGAATAGAAAAGCCAACGCAAGCTAAGCTAGCATAATACAAGACCACTTACCTAGTGTAGGTAGTCAATGCTTATCCAAGACATTACGTACAGTGTAGTGAGGGGAAACACCCCCATATATTCTAAATTCAACATAATAGGTGAATTGGAGTTTGTGATAGTTGATTAATGATGTTGGTCATTAAGATTGTCAAGTAACATATATGAGAGAATGGAACCAATGGATTATGAGCTCAAGATTTGAGTAGATGTAGGTTGCATAGGCTTAGATTTCTTCATTCCAATACATTGTGTAAATTATTTACCTACATGTTGTATAGCTAACCAATGAAGGCTTTTCTATTGTAAGACCAATGAAGGCTTATAACTTTATTTAGACAAGTATTTTATACTTTAGAAGTAGAATAGAGTGCAACCGAAGGTAATAGAGTACAAGACAAAGGATATTCTTGACTACGCCAAAATATATGTCAAGTGAGCCAATTAATTATCGTTAAGAGAGGGATAGAAGTATTTGATGACATTTATCAATGGGTACTCTTTCTGAATCGTAAGTTAGAGATGTATGCCAAGGTTAAATTATGTAAGGTAGAGCAAAAAAATCAAACTAAGAGGAATGTTAAATGCTTGTGGTCATATAATGGGATAATTTACAAATTCGACTTTCATGAAGTTTTATAAAAAGTATGACATTAATGTCGATTTATGATATGCAAGATAGCACAGTAGAACAGTGTGGCTAAAAGGACTGATGGAACAATATCTAAAGAGGCTAGGTATCTCAATTGAATTTTAGGCTTGTAAAGAGCTTTCAAGAAGATGCAGTGAGCACAACATGCTTCTTAATTAATAGGTTACCTAAAGTATCTCAATGGATGGTAAGGATTTAGAGTAAATACAAATAGGTACTAAGGTAAACTGCTAAGCATCGAGACTATTCTATTGTCTAGCCTTTAAGCATTTTAATAGTAACTAGTTGTTGAAGCTTGATGCAAAGCATGACTATATACCTTTTAGGGGTATTGTGGGTATATAGGGAAAGTTATAGGACATAAAGACAAATAAGGTGGTAAGGTAAAAAGTGGGCTTTCATAAAAAATTAATGTTGCAAGTCTTTAAAAGAAGTGAATAAAGGGAAAAAAAAAAAAAGTTACACCAAGTGGAGCTTGAGATGCTAAGACCCTAAGATAACCTAGGTGTAGAGAGTTTTGGCTTAAATGAAAAGATGCATCATTTACTCAAAGTAAACCTATATGGACTATGAAATTAACAACCAAGTTTGGTTATTAAGATTCCAATATTTATGCATTAACCATTACTAATAGAGATCTTTGTAGTTTCCAAGGAGCTATGAGTAGCTAGGAGAGAGAAGAGTGAATTACTATTAAAGTGGAGAAGACCAAGTCTTTAGATAAGAACAAGTCATGAAGCTAGTAGATCTTCTTGAATTGAAAGAGACAATAGGGTATAAATGAGTGGATAGAAAAACAATACTATAAAGAGGACGAAAGCATAAGCTAGATCCATAAATTGAAGCATTTGTTGAAGAATGGTTTTTGCACAAATGATTTAGATTTGACTAAGAAGATTTTTGTGATAGAGATTTCAAGAGACTAAAATGCATGTAATTGTAGTTATTGTAAGGGAAATATATCAAGAAGATGATGAAACTATTCAATATGAATAACGAAAAATGATAAGTATACATTTAGCAAATTATTTCACATTGTCTATGGCTGGTACCAAGATTAGAATCAAAAACTAAAAATGTGTTAAAAGTTTCATCTATTAGTGTAGTTGCTTGTCTAATGTACGCCTTAGTTAACACAAGATTAGATTTAGTGCAAGCTATTATTATAGTAAGTATTTGGATATTTTGGATAGATTTTCAAATACTGGCAAGGATTTTACACATTTGTGGTATTGTGTTTAGTGAATAATAGGTTCAAGCATTAGCTGTAAGATATGTGGATTTAGGCTATGCAAGGACTCAGTAAATAGGAGACTGATAATAGATCATGTATTTACTCTTTTAGGGGGGGGGGGGGGGTTCCCATTTGTCAAAGCCCCATATTTTAGTTCTTTTTCACTTTATTTATGTCTTCCTCCAAGTATATAGTAGTGGTAAAAGCTACGAAAGAAGCATTTTGATCAATTGTACTAGTTAAGGAGTTGGATGTTCAATAAGGTGGAGTATAACTATCTTGTAATGGTCGTAGTGTTATATAGAATTAGGTGTATCACGTAAAGACAAAGAACATTGATGAGAGATTTCACATAATTAGAAAGTTGATTTCGTTGGATGAGATATTACTTTAAAAAGTCAGTATAAAGGAGAATGCAATAGATATGTTGACCAAGCTTGCTATTACAAACAATTTTAAACATTGCTTGGACTTGATTAATAGCATCAAGTAAAGGTACATTCTATGTTTGAAATTTCTTATGAGATGGATATTCATCTAAGTAGAGATCATTGGAGAATGTTAGTATCAGGAGTCATTTTAATCCAATTGGTTAGTATAAAGTGATGAAGTGTGTGTAACTAACTGGGGCATTTGCTCTAAGTTGTGAGTTACTATTTATATATGATATTTGAATGTGATGGGATGTTAGGGCAATATACTTACAATATTGCATGTATTAAAGGTTGTATAATCTAAGATCACGTCGAATTGAATATAATGGTTAAGTTAGACTACACATTGATTAACATGAAGCTTAAGCCAATTGAGTAACATATTGCATAGTGCATGGCATTTGAGTAATGAAGGCTCATGGTGGACTAGTAAAATCTTATAGTTGACATGCGAATGCTTATGGTTGATCCAATCTTTGTTGATTGACTAGACATGTTCACATTTGTCTATTATTGTGTACATGTTTTGAATTTGTGAAGCCATAGGCTTATTTGGGTCCTATAAATAATCTTTTATTAGGATTAGGTACTAGAGAGAGTCCATTTTTATATTGGAAACTTTTTCTTTATTTTGACATGGTGGATGTATCATCTCGCTCCCATGGTTTCTCATCTAATGATAGAATGCTGACCTTTTGGACCATTACCATTGTAAGTCTTGGAGGCCTACAAAGTTTAGCTTGGTGCACGCTGCTTCTATAATCGGTCACAGATGAGTTACATTATTAGGCTAGCACCTGGCCTAATTTACTCTTTACTTAACCCATCTACACTTTAGCCTGAATTAGCGGAGACTTAACCATCAACCTCTTAGTTGCCCTTCTACTAGCTACCTTCATACATCAAGTTGTTAAATGTTGATCACCTACCTAGCTCTTAACCTTCCAATGCTTGACCTACTTCCAATTACTTAGAATTAGCTCTTCTTAAGAAAAATTCCTAACTAAAGTACAACACCAATAGCTCTGTTTCACGTGCTACCTTCCTTTGACAGAATATACTATTATTCTTTTGATCATTTGTCTAGTATGCCCTTTTTTAGCGTATATAAGGAATTATTGATTTTAATTACCCTTTTTAGTCTTTTCCTTTCCATTTTTATTACCTTAAGAGACTTACTATAAATAGTCTCCTTGTTTGTAATGTCAAATCATACATCATCTAGCATATTCAAGTATCTTCTTCTTCACTCGTAAGTTGTTCTCTAAGTAATCCTGCACTCTTATCTAATTATGTGGTAACGATGGGTAGTAATAAGTGAACCTTAACTTGAGCTTGTGAGTCATATTAAGCTTGAGTTAAGTTGTATAAAGTCCTTTGGCGAGTCACATCTGCGTAATTGCTCCATGTTAGTTACTGGTTGTAATTCCTCTATCACAATTTTCTTTACTACAATGAAGGACCCATTTTAATCCATAGTAATGCTTAAGTGATTGATTATCAAGCTACTAAGGCATGCTACCTATGTTCATTTGGAGTTCTCCCCATAAATCTTTGTGTTGTCTGTTTATCTTTCCCTTAATTTCTCTTTACCATTATTTAATTGCATTTTACAAAATAGTATGTCTAAAACTTCCATACCTATGCACATTACTCTCTAAATGTATGATATGAGAATTTGGTCTCGAAACTTAGTAATTTAAATAAGAAATGATAGCCATCTCTCCACACATCACACGCCATACTCTTGAAGTATGAATACTTAAGCTACATTGGCAAAAAAATTAAAAGCTTTCTATTCTAAATCATGAGGAAAAAAAATAGGAACAACATAAAGTAATAATGGATTATGGTGAAAATACACTTTAGTCAAGTGGAATAACTTTAACTATAAGAGAAAGGCCTTCCATTGAAAATTCACTTCTACTCTATCTAACCTTTGCTAAGATATATTTGAATAAGGTTGAAGGGTAATCTTTGTCCATAAAGCCTAAATCTAATAATTTGCATCATTTGTACATTCTTGGTATAAAGAATTTTTAAGTCAACTAACATCGCTACCTCCCTAGATATCCTCTTCATCAATAGATCATTAAAATCATCTATGGTTGTCTAAAGTAAACACATATTTGTCCATTGATGAACCTAATTCAAGAAGGAAAATGCTCATCCAAACAAGGTCATTCATATACATCAATAAGGAAATTTGAAAAGGGGACATTATATACCTTAATAACAATATGGATATCTTAGTGAAAGTGATATGTTAAAGAAAATATTTACCATCTTATCATTTTAATATACCTAGATTCAACCCTTACATCTAGAAATATTTAATATTGAGAGCTATTATAGGTTAAGGCATCTAGTATACTATTATAGAGAGCTAGGCAACAAAGATAAAATTCTCTCTTACTATATATAGTTGTTATCTGCAAGAAGTATGCATCTTGCTTCATCCTTTTGTAGATGGTTAAATTTGATTTGTATGCTTTCAAGCCAACATTAGTTTAGGTTTGACTTTTTGAACTATAGTGATGGGGTTTAAGGAGTCATGTCTATAAACTTAGGGATGATTAAGATGGATTTGGTATGGTAAGTTGGAGTAGGGACCATTAGATTAGCTCACTTGCTTTTAACCTTTCTTAATAAGGTTCAAACATGTGAAAAAAGGCCCTTTATGAGCCTAAAATCAAGAGAAGCTTATCTAAGGGTTCATTAAGAGGGGGATTTATCTTAATGGTTGTGATCTATAAACTTGATAAATATCTAGGTTACCTCCTCATTTCAGACATTGAGAAATCAAGAGAAATGATGTTGTACTATTAGTTTGCTACAAAGAAAGATTAAATTGCATTTAGAGCGAAGAATATAAGGCTTTCCCTGAAATAATGACGTTAATGCTATTGAATTTCTCCTCCTATCATGCATACATTTGACTTCCTTGTAATTATATGCTCCCCATCCTTATCTCCTTCTTTTTTAATCATCCTTTCAATGTTATTCTACATCATTCCTCTATGGCCACATATAGCATGAGATACTGCTACATGTACATGACCATAGCTTAATAACTATATCGAATAAAGAAAAAAATTTTAACTATTACTTCTATGCTCAATCTCTACTCCTTGAAAGTTCACTCGCAATCTATGGTTCATTAAGTGTTAGAAAGAAAGTTAAGCTTCTTCATATAAGCTAGCTAAAAACCTTATTTCAATATTCAATACACAAGACAAAAGACAAAGGATGAGAATCAGCACATGAATCAAAAGTCCTAAAAGCATCACTATTGCTCATATCTTCACTAGCAACTTAAGGGACAAGGAATTCATTACTCGTTCCTAACACAATAAAGTGCATTGCTATATAAGTGAGCATGCCTCTGACAAGGCATGTTGCTTAGTCTTTATTATTATTATTATTTTTTAATATGAGAAAATGGTTTATAGATGTAACATTAATATATTAAATATTAATATAATATTTATTATATCATACAAATATTATATTTATTGATACTAAAATTTTATTTACAAAATATTAAAAGTAATAATTTAAAAGTTATAGTATGGGCCAACAAATATATAAAAAAGTGTTAAGAAACTTTTATGAAAGAACTTATGAGTAAAATGCAGAATTACTTAAGGGAGAGAGTTCTTAAAAAGGTTGATATGGCAGTGTAAGAAACTTACAACGTGTTTAGTTCATGGAATAGAATAATGTGGGAATAGAATTATAATTATGGAGGAATGGAATAGATTGGTAACAGGAGGTCAATAGCTAAATTACTCCGTTTACTAACATCATTTACTTGTGGGAATTGAATGAGGAATATGCATTGAATATTAGGTAAAATTTCGGAAATGCCCTTAGGCGGATAAAAAAACAAAGAAGATATGAAACCCAAATCAAAAACTAAACCCTAATCAGAAGAAAGACCTTTCTTCTTCGTGACCCATCCCCATTTAAAGCCCCCATTACGAACAACAAACACATAACTTGCAAATAATAGGAACAACATTACTATAAAACATATCATGCATCTTTGTTATTGACCCAATAGGATGTAAATGGTGCGAAATGAAGACTTTTATTTATGAAAGACAAAAAGCAGAGAAGGGGCTCAATTTAAGGAGATTGCTTACTGTTTTGATCCTTGATCCTTTGATCCACCTTGGAATTCACTTTAGATCCAACAATCAACTTCAAATCCGTCCATTGGTTTGGGTATCTTTTTTCAAGAACAAACACTATGGTAGTGGGTACAACCATCGATGTGGAGACCAAAAACGACCTATTGAGAAAGAAGGTTGCTACAAATGACGATGAACGATCTTCAGATGTGCACTCCTTAGTGAATTGACCAAGTTTGAGTCTTATTGGAGAAACCCTAGTCCACATTCTATTTTGATGATGGATAGATATTTTTATTTTTGGTGGAGAGCTGTTGTGGACATAAAAAAATTCTGAGAGGATAAAATAACAATTCTTTTCACACAACTTGGAGTCTAGATGCTACAAAATGTATACTGGAGCTATTCATAGAATTCTAGGAGGGAATGACATTGCCAATCCCCCTTACCAAACGTGCTATTAGAGTTTATAAAGGATAAAATTGTTGTAATAGATATAGAAGCGTAAAAGAAATATTTCTTAGACTACTGAAAGCTCAATTGAAGCTAGTTAGGTAGTTAGCTTCTTCATTCAATCAACTGTTATCAACAGATTAGGTATGACCTTCTTTCTAAATACAAAACCCTAATATAGGGAACAAATGAAGCGACTTGTTGCCATACTCCCTTAGTTATCTTGTTTTCCATGCGGTTGATGTACTTTTGCTAACTTGGGCTCCTAGATGCCCCCTTTATATAGGAAGTATCTTCTTGCTTGCTTTTGTGAATTGAATTCCTTTTGCCATATTAGATACTCTGCTGCCGAATTCAATGCAAGTAATATTCTCATGATTTTTTTTTTTTTTTTTTTGGTTCCATCTCTTCTTAGACCGCGTACCAAGTCGAACTAATGCCATGTAGTGGCTTTGATATCGTTCTCTGCAGATATTACTAGTATTACCATCTACCAGATTGATCACATTGCCTACGCTTGCAATGGAATCATAACTTTTGGATCCTCTCACTTGCCCCTCAAAGCAGATAATATGAATAAGAGGAATGTTAAGGTTCCATCGAACACAAATCAGGTATATTGGCCCTGCTCCAATTTAGTTATAAGAACATTGATAATTAAGATATGGCCTATTACACCAATTCACTTGAGTGCATTGAGTAATTCTCAACTGACAATCTAGGGATGCTTGCCTATATATTTGTATGTGTCTGTTTATATATACCATATATAGGATAATTTTTTCTAATTTATCTTATTGAAAGATTACAGTATATATTACTAAACTATAAAAATCTTGAAGATATATGCCAATAATACAACAATGCTAAAGGAAGTAATGGACAGATCAAATTTTAGTTTTTAAAGCCAAACCATACCTCTTCTTTATTGTACGATAAAGAACCATGGATTCACAAATGTGAATTATATAAACGGCGTTTTCTTGCATGCATGGATGTTAAATTTCCAATCAAATGCCCCAATGGACAATCCCTCAACTGCAGAGCCAAGATAATGGTCCAAAATATTTTCGATTTGTTTTAACAATAATATCATTATTCCACGGGCCAAAGACTCTTTTTTATGTATTTATTATTTCCTCAACCGAGCAAACCCCATTTCGCACCCGGTGGATTTGGATGGTACCCTGATTTTTGTTTTCTCATCTCTTCCGCCGTTAGAGAGTCGTCCATGTCATTGGGAAACTTGGGAGTGGAGAAAGGCTTCTTTGTAACCGCTAGGGATACATCCTATCGGTTTAGTTTTATTATACATGGGATAACCATGTTATCATTGGAAAACATTTTGTTATAAAAAATACGATTTATCTCTTCAGTCACTAGAGGCACAAGCATGTTTAACTCTTGTTTTTACCCAGGCAAAAGCGAAAACTCTCATTGTTGCCGTGGAAGGATAGGGGCTTAAGGTTTCACTATGTGCTTCATCTCTATTCTCTCGACACTCACATGTTTCTAGTTATAAATGGGGTTTTGAAGAAGAAATGAGGAATCGGAGTGTCTGTTGATGGGATATGGAATAACGGAAATAAATTCTAAATGTATTTTTTTTTAAATTATTTTAAACATATCTTATTGATAGGATTTTTTGAATATAGACTTTTCAAATCCAAATCGATAGACTCATAATTAAGATCCAACTCTAATAGTTTAATTTAGATACAACTTAACCTCATTTACTATAAATAAGAGAGGAGACCTACTAGTATGTCTCTCTTTCTTTCTCTTAAGCTCTTTAGAATTTTTATTCATAACCAATCTATTGACTTAGACATATGAGTAATTGCACCAAAACACTCTCCGACATTATTTTCGTAGCCTCTTTTCTTTATCTTTTAGGTACCATACAATGAAGCAAATAATTTCAATCTATATCAGCAAAATTTAGAAACGATGCATCTTTTCAAAATATTTTGACAAGCTATAAAATAATGGCTAAAATTATTATTGTTAATTCTTTCAACAGTATTATAATTTGGAAAAAAAAAATGATAATTCAAACCTAGTTCATCTCGTTGAAATATCATTATTTATACAGCTACATTATAATGTTTTTAAGAATCTAAATAATTTCAAACATCCATTGATAAATTTAGGTATCATTTGGTTGATGTAATTTTATCACGCTAGACTATATAAAACTTCTTATAATCTATTTGGTTTGTGTAATTGGTTATGACATTGAACAAAAGAAATCCTAGAATACTTGATAAAAATTCAAAAAATTTTATCATTTATTTAATAGCATGAAAATCTATTCACATGGTAGAAAATAAATATATCTTTTAAATTTTAAAAATAACCTCATTGCAAATTATTTCACAATATTCAACTTTATTATAATTTATATTATGAATAATTAATTTTTTTCAATTTTTAAAAAAATTTCAATCAAAATAATGTATGTAGTATTGTGCACTTCAAATATGGTACAATAAGTTTATATATTCATGTCTAATTTTTTTTTTTCAATTTTAATAACTAAACATTAGTTTAGGTATTGTTTGGTTATGTAAAATTTATAAGACTAGACTAGATAAAATTTTTATCCAATATTTGGTTTGTAATTTAAGTTTAGTTACTGAACAAAAAAGGACTTGAATAACCGAACAAAATGCTCAAATTTGTTTC
Organism: Lumnitzera littorea; assembly: GCA_024138015.1. Taxonomy (NCBI): domain Eukaryota; kingdom Viridiplantae; phylum Streptophyta; class Magnoliopsida; order Myrtales; family Combretaceae; genus Lumnitzera; species Lumnitzera littorea. The sequence goes on from JAMXBB010000012.1 coordinate 43,519,923, forward strand.
ATTTAAAATATGATACAAAAATTAATTTCACTTGATAAAAACATAAATATTGAGAATAATAATGTAATTAAATAATGATTAGACAATATTGAGGATATATATATATAAATATTTAAAATTTATACTTTTTAAATAATATAAAAATATAATTAAATAAATATTAGCCAATATTGAGAGTATAAATGTTAAAATACAATATTAAATCTAGTACTTATGTATACTAAATAAGAGATATCATAAAAATATGTGTTTATGCAAATCAAACATGATAAAATAATGTTGTACTATCATGTATTCCTTATACTTGTGCTATATATTTCTCCTTATCCTATCAAGTTTTAGTAACCAAACACTAACTAAAGGTTACTACCCCATTTCCTTAAGCATGGGAATATCTTAGAGATTAGGTTCACTTTGAAATTTGGAATGAAATGCCCATTAATTCGACACATTAGAGTTTTGAATCTTAAAACACTCTAGCAGCAAGGGGCTTTTGATCCAACAGTGACATGGTAAGGTAATTTTAGATGTCCAAATATCAATCTTAAGATATAATTTTATTGTTGTTATAGGTAAATAGGTATTCCAAAGTTCAACTACTGCTTAGTCATATCTAAATGTTTTTTCCTAGTTATTGGTTATGTAATTTCACCAGTCTTTATCTCAATCTCCCTTTATGCACACTTAGTGGGGATGAATTATATGTTTCTTAATAAATAACATTTTGGGGTTACATTCCCCTCCGTATTAATATTATATGCACACCTATGTTTACATACACGGGAAGAAATTTGATGATCTCATAATTTCTTATGTAAATTTCAAGTAGTAATAGTATAATCTAATATTATAGGCTTAACTCTGAATTTAATAATAACTTGATAATTTTTTTTTTGTTAATAATTTAGTTGCATACTAATGGTTTGATGAAGTTATAAGGTTGAAAGTGTTGTTTTCTAATAATTGAAGCAATGTTATTTTGTTTAAATGGTCATAAATGCACTATACTTATTGTGAACTAACTAGATGTAAGGTGTTAAAGTGAGTTTTCTATGGAATTAGAAATTAATGTGTTAGAAGATTAGTATTAAGTGAAGCTTTTACTAAGATCTTATGTTAATAAGTTAGCATAAAAGGTGACTTAGAGGATAATTCAAAAGGCAACCTAAACAAGGAACTTACACTTGAAATAGGCCAAATGGTAAGTTAGAAGATTTGTTAACTAAGAACTCTAAAGTATAATTCACTTAGAGAATAAATCGGAAAGTTCAAGATAAGGACTTTATACTTAAAATNAAGAAAGTTCTCCAAATATAATAAAAATCTATATTCAGTATTATATAAACTAAATATTATATTATCATATACTTATTATACTATTATATACTTTTTATATGGTCTAATTCTCCTCATTCTTAATGGTCGGAGCAACCAAATGTTGGGAATAAAAATTTGGATAATGGAAATCTAAGAATAACACGTATTTAGAAGTGGGAACAAAACGTGTATTTAGGCCAGTAGCATGGCCAATAAAAGGTAGGTAATAAAAGTTAACCCCGAAGAAAGTTCACAAACGAAATACATGATTCTCATACAAAAACGTGTGAACCAGGTGATACGATTCACTATGGCCCCACCTCATTGTCTCTATCTTACCGGAATGCGTAACGCAGATGTAGCATTCCAGGCTTCCAAGTTTCAAGCTCATAGCTTTTAATTCAAACTCTCTTTCACGTAGTATCTTTTTTGACAATTTTTTCAAAAGGAACCTTCTTCTATAGCCCAGACACAGAAATTCCTCACTGCATTCCAGAAACTCAGCCCGCGGTCCCATACCATAACCCCACTCTCTCCCATATTCTCCCGTTTCTTAAAAGTAGACAAACATGGTAGTTACTTTCTAACTAGTAATTGCGGTAAACACCTGCATAAGAAGAAGAAGAAGAAGAAGAAATGACGAAGTGCTTCAGTTTGACGGAATCACGGAACTGGTGTTACCGGTCGGCATTTATGAAATCGGGGCTCCGATCCACCCTGACGGACCTGAAAGACGGTACCATAATCCACTGCTGGGTCCCAAAGACCCGACTAGACTCAAAACCCAACCTCCTCCTCATCCACGGATTCGGGGCCAACGCACTCTGGCAATTCGCTGACGTCATCCCCCACCTGACTCCCCATTTTAATGTCTATGTCCCCGACCTCGTATTTTTCGGGGACTCCTACACGGCACGTCCGGAACGGACCGACTCGTTCCAGGCGCAGTGCCTGATGCGCGTGATGGAGGAGGGCCACTCGGTGAGGAGACTGAGCGTGGTGGGACTGAGCTACGGTGGGTTCGTGGCGTACAGCATGGCGGAGCAGTTTAAGGAAGTGGTCGAACGCGTCGTGATATGTTGCGCAGGGGTGTGTATGGAAGAGAAGGATCTGAAAGAAGGGGTGTTGAGGGTGAGTGATTTGGAAGAAGCGGTGAGGATATTGGTGCCTTAGTCGCCGGAGAAGTTGAGGGAGTTGATGGGCTATACGTTGCATAAAGTTCCTGTATTAGGGTTGCTTCCTTCTTGCTTGCTCAACGATTTCATTGACGTAAGTCTCTCGTCTTCCTCTTCCCTGAAATTAGCCATTTTCTTCCCTTTATTTTTCTTGAAAATTCTAGCATCAAGTTCTGAAAATATTATATTAAATTTATAATTAAATAAATAAATTTAGCAGTCTCGAATATTATTTGGGGGGTAATCAAAGGAATGAGATGGTTTAGGTATTTTTTTCAAAAGTGATTAATTTATATAATTATTTACAGTATGAAATTTTTTTTTTAAACTCTGTCCTAGTCCATTGAAAATCCTCTTTTCTCTTTAGCATTTTCCCCGGGGAATTGTTTGTTGGTCAACTATTTGTTATTTGCATCTGAAGTTAAATACCGTAAAATGTATAGTTATTAGTTAATATTGTTAATGACATTGAATAAATAAAATTGTTATCTTTTTGTATGTTTGTAATTTTATAGATTGTATAGTTGATATTAAAATAATATAAAAGTAAAACATTTTGATTGGCCTCTGCTCTGGAGCGCCGATAATATTGGGCAAATACATTGAAAGCATGTATGCCGTAATTAACAATAGGCGTCAGCGGCCAGCGAGACTGGAGGATAGTTTGCTGTTGGCACTGATAGACTGGTGGGGTTGGGAACACTACCAGTCCTAACTTCCATCTAAACTATCTATATAGGATACAATAAAAAATTATGAGACAAATAATTTCTATTCGTAATTTTATGTAAGCAAGCACGTGAAAATGCCATGACTACTTTTTTTGACAAGTTCCTACACAGGTATAAAACTTTTAACGAGCAGTGGAAGATACTTACACTAGATAAAAACGTTATTTATTTTTCTGTACAATTGTTTATTTGGTAAATTATATAAGATTTTGAAGAAAAAATTAAAAAATTAGCGAATGCCGGGACGTTAGGTAAAAAAATATTATTATGTCTAAATAATTAAACCTCCACCCCGTGTTTAATGATTTGACTGAAAGAGGAAAAACATATATATTTATAATAATAAATATAATCTCTCGGTCAAATCATTAAACACGGGGAGGTTTAACTATTTTAGACATTTATGTGTACAGATTTGAGTTAAATCGAGAGCTTTATTCTGTGAGTGAACTAGCGCTAGTCTATATTTTTGAAAATGTGAAAAGTCGTATATATTCCATTTCATTATTCTATTAGGAAGACAGAATCCATACCATATTATCCAAATAGAAGATATGTATTATTTCTGTTTTTGTTTCACCGATAGCGCTGACTGTTTATTTGTCCCACGAAATGGGCAGGCTATGTGCAGTGATTATGTGGAAGAGAGAAGGGAATTGCTACGAGCTATCCCACAAGGCCGTAAGATCTCGGAAATTCCTAAAATCCCGCAGGTTAATATTTCTCTTATCCTCTCTCTGTCTTTTTTATTCCACGAACCATTTAATACCAACTTTGTTGAGCAGCCGACACTGATAGTCTGGGGAGAACATGACCAAGTGTTTCCAGTAGAACTGGGTAACAGATTGAAAAGGTTAGGCTTCTACTTCCCTAATGAACGAAAAAAGAAAAAACAATTGACTGGGGAAAGATTCGCCATAGCCATATCTTGTAAATTTTCGAGGGTCAGCGCGTGATTTGATTCTTCAAAATCTGCAGGCATATAGGAGATGGAGCACAACTAGTAGTAATCAAAGACACGGGGCATGCATTCAACGTTGAGAAACCTAAGGCATACTGCAAGCTCCTGAAATCCTACCTAGTTGATGGCCAACTTCCTCCACCAAACCCATCAACCAAGCATCATCACTACTGAGAGGTCTTGGACCACTGGATTTTAGCGCGTGTTAATAATGCATGTCCCCCCAAAAGGAACGGATAGGATCCACGCTGTTTCATTTAAGACCCTTGATAGAATAACAGGAAAGTTGTTTGCGTTACGTCCATGAAAATTCTTTGTATCGTTATCAAATCACTACTACACGATTCTTATCCTTTCTTTTCCTTGTCTTTTAAAATTTTATTTTCCTTTCATTCTCTTTCTACCAACTCGCCATTCATTTGCTTGAAAGCATTATAGATTGGTTTCATTCTCTTTCTGCTAACACGTCAATCATTATAAATTGGTTTCGTTGTCCTTTTTATCCCTAGTCCATCAGATTCGATACAGGACAGGTGCACGAGATCTAGACACTCAATAGGACTCACTAATGCATTACCAGGGAAGTTCCTCTCGTGCGTATACAACAATTAACCTTATTATCGGATAATCTATCTTTGTTAGACCATGGGTTTTGCTAAAGAACGTAAAACATTGAAGATTAATGACTAATGAGTATAGTCTGAAGTACAGAGTGAAAATAGGTAACAGATTCGATGTTCTGAAGCAGAAAACAACACACCAATAAAACTAACCCAGTTTCCGTTCCATATATCACTAAATACGGATCCAACAGCTAACCACCATTCTATGTGACACATCCAGCTCCTGCCTGCAACTACTCAAAGAATCAATATCTTCAGCACTGGTCATTTTCTGCTGAACTAACTCTGTGGATAACAAAATGAAACATAATCAGTTTTAACCACATAAGTTTTACAAGATGGAAATTTTTAACCATAACGCCCAAAATGGGGGGAAAAAGTCACCTCAGGTTGAGGTTCATCTGCTTTAGACTGCTCGCCTGCAAAGTCAAACAAGAATTTGTCATGAGCAGAAAAAATCAACTGTACTCATGACCCACTATACATTGACCACAAGGGCCACCTGCCACCTTTAATTGGAAATCTAATTCTGGTGAATACAAGCTTGACGGGCTAGAAGGCTCCAAAGTTACATGTTTCAAGATACCAATCCACGAGGATACCATGTCATAACCAAGAGGCCGTGGTGGCCACAAATGAGCAAGAAAATGTCCACTTTACAGCGAAGGATAACTTAGGGGTTGAAAATATCAAATTCCTTGAGTGGCAGAAAATACATATGAAGACCCCCTTCAATGCATCAACAGCAGATGGAAGAAGGATTACTACAAGGGACCAATGACCAAATAGAGCAAGTCTATGGAATATTTTATCACACAACCAACAGCAGATATGACAACAGACAGAGAACTTTTAAGTACTTTATGATAAGATATTTTTCATATTTATCTAATCAAGTAATGGCTTGATTTATTGAGTTAACTTCTTATTCAGAAGTGGGAGCAAAGATGGCAATAGAAAAAAAATCTTTCCAACCCACTTTGAAAACCTCACAGAACAACAATTAATCATCATGCAAATTACAAAAAAACAAAATAATCATCATTAAATTCTAAAACCACGGTCCTCGTGTAAAAGTTTTATTTTGTAATATTCTATAGTGGCCAGCAAGATGATAATTTGCATATGGATCATATAAATGCTTAAGTGACTGGGAGAAGGAATTCTTGCTGTTTACCTCCCTCTTCAGGCAAATCTGAGGTCCATAAGGTAAGATTGTCCCTGAGAAGCTGCATAATTAGGGTACTGTCCTTGTAGGACTCTTCATTAAGGCTATCAAGTTCAGCAATAGCCTCATCAAAAGCTTCCTTAGCCAGATGGCATGCCCTGTTTAGAAGAAGGATTAGTAAGGCAAACAATTGGAAGCCCACATACAAAATGGAACATTCAAAAAATCTTAAGTGCCAACAGTTCCTAATGCAAATATATGAGAGCCAGAAAGCTAGCGAATCTGGCAGTATTCAGCTCATGTAAAATAGTCCAATCATCCAGTGTATACTTTCATTAGAGTGGAGTAAAATGTTAATAATGGACAAGGAAACAAGAAAATGAGCACAAAATCTACATATACATGTAAGCCAATGCAAGTAAACTATTATTAACACATAATGGCAAAAGTAGGGTGGGTATGTAAGGTAACAACCTTTCTGGGGAATTCAAAATCTCATAGTAGAAAACAGAAAAGTTCAGAGCCAGCCCAAGTCTGATTGGATGAGTAGGAGGCAAATGTGAGGATGCAGTTGATGTAGCAGCCTGCAAAAACCATAAGACTTCAATAAGTTTACACCAAGGAGAATCGATTAGCCAGGAGCTTTAATTCCTTTCTGTTATATAAACCATTTTTTCCCCTTTTTCTAAAGCTAATCTGGTTGAAGGGAAAAGAGGGCAAGAACAAATGAAGGATCCCAGTTACACTTGTACACAGGAAAAAGCAACATACCTCATATGACTTAAGAGACTGATCTGCAGCTTCTTTGCGGTCATCACCTGCCTTGAATTCAGCTACGTATCTATAATAGTCTCCTTTCCTGATGTCACCAGAAAATCAATTCAATGCATAAAAAAATAAAAAATAAATTGAAAAAAAAAAAAAACACGATGGTCATATCTCCCAAAAAAGGGAGAAAGGTTTTAACGAGCAAAAGCCTTGTGTTCTCAAGGTATATGTTCTACCACACTTTTTTCCTGTTTTAGCTCAGTAACTGAAGCACCACTCTTTCAATCAATCATAAAAGAGAAGGCATATAAATCATGCAAAAAGAAGAAATCTTTCAGACAATGATGACCCCTAATGTAACTTGGCATGCAGAAAAGCACATTGAGAATGCCTAATAAAAAGACCTATGCAGTTCCAACAGTGCAAATGAATGAACTGTATACTGATAGTGCACACAATCAGAAATGCATGGAATGCTCCATAAATAGGTTTGAAGCTCAAAGAGAGGAAGACAAGATCAAAACCTAAAAGTATGCTATCTGGATCTTCCTAAAGATACTTTAACTAGCTAAAAAATCAACAATAAACTTTACACAACAGCTACATGATAGAGAAGGAAGAGTGAAAAATCACATCTTATAGTAGAAAACAGAGGATTCCTCAGTCGAGGATGATGGAATAAGATGATCATCAATAACTGAGAGAATGTCACGGCAGATCTTTGCAAGTTCATCTTCAACCCTGTGTCTGTACTCTTTAATCTTTTTCACATTATGCTCATTCCCCCTAGCCTCCTCTTTCTGTTCAATGGAAGACAGAATCCTCCATGATGCTCTTCTCGCCCCAACAACATTCTTATAACCAACAGATAATAAGTTTCTCTCCTCAACAGTAAGCTCCACATTCAACCTAGCAACTTTCTTCATAGCTTCAACCATCTCTGAAACAAAATGGAAATCAATTATGTGCCTATCCAATTGGAAAGAATCCTACACTCATTGCCCAGAGACATATGTTGGAATAATGTGCTCAGAAAACCAATTTGCAATTAAAACCAAAGTAATACCCAGAAATTCTGAAATTCAAAAATACAATGCATGTACAGCCTGAAAATGCAATGGATGAGAAAGTAACTTCATAAAACTAAATATCTCTACTCATCCTCATATTAAAAGGATTCTCACCAATCTAAAGGCTAAAATATTAAATGAGCCCGTTTTTTAAGGAACACCAATTTCGTACCTCTATTTTGGTTTAGTTAGTGCAGATTCTAGAATTTGCAAATTGAACAAATAAATCCACCATATATCCATAATGTTGGATTTATAAATTTGAAAATAGTAAATCTATCACGCGATAAATTTGTATGTCTGTCCAATATCTGTACATTATGATGACTTAATGAACTTATTGAGTTCATTTACATTATTCAGAAACCTACTTGGACTAAATAGGATTGAGAAAACAAACTGCCTCCTCTAAAAGTATGGAGGTTAATTTGGTAGTTTGGCCTAATTCAAAAGTACCAACTCACGGCTTCACTGTTTTCTTTCTTGGATAATCATTTCCACTATCAGGCAAAAACAACTTCTGACTAATATCATGCTTTACATCAATGAAAGGCTTTCCGAACCCTTTCAACACTTGATGATCATTACAATCATTATTTTTACCACAACCATCAAGAGTTGCAGCAGTTAGTGATAATTCTTAAAGCAGATAGCGGTGCACAGTCACAGTGTTGGCTGGTGATTGGATGCGGTGTATACCTGCCCTGTAAAATCTTAATGGACAATAAACAAGAAGATTCACTCCATTTCTCAGTTTTTATCATTATTTCCTGTATCGACCATCATTGGCTGCTAGTCACAACATACTAAAACATTCACAACTGCTGAAATAGGTGACTTCCACAGCCCCCTAAGCTTACAACTTAATCAATATCACTAATCTGAAAGATAAATTATAAAGCAAAATTATCTTCCGTGAAACATGCGTGTCCTAGTAATGCTACTAATTAAACGCATTCAATTGAACTTCCATCATAATCATCAACGCAACAAAAAGCAACTAACGAGAGAAAATGCAACCAGCAATCATCGGATTCCCTCCTTAAAAATGTACGAGAAACCCTACATAGGATAGCATTCGTACAAAATATAACAACTTTAAAGCATAAACACCGTAGATAGATATAAACAAGCAACCACACTGACAACAACTTCAATGCATAGAACAAACGGTAAAAATGAACAGTTCAATCAACAGAAAAGAACAGCATCCAACTCAAAACCCTTAAATTAAATAACAAGACTGTAGAAAGACTACCATCATATCTTTCTGCTTGCTCGGCAAGTTTTGCCAGGTAAACCTGCTGCTCTCTCTCCTTCTCCATCTCTCTCTCTCTCTCTCTCCGCTGTTGGTGTGTGAAAAGGTTAACTGCAGCGGAATGGCGGTATACCGGGCTTATGTTATTATGGCCAAAATGAAACGGAAATGGAAGGAAAAAGAAACGGAGATTTCACGTTTTCGGGAATGATCGACGGCTGGAAATGAGCTTTGAAAGTTGGGATTATAGAACTGTGAAATCTCAACCGTTGGTTTGGAGTCTAGAAGGAATTCTCACCGTTGGATGAAATGGTTAGTGAGATTTCGTCAAGTGCGCTGGGCGGTGATGTTGACCAGGACTGCACCGGTTTGGTGGCGTCCTTTGACGGCTTGTTAGATGGAACTTGGAGCTAAGGGAGTTGGGCTGGGCTTCTCATTCGCCACAGCTTCTGTCGGCCCAGTATTGGTGATTGAACATCTGGGATATTTCGTCTATATTTGGAACTTAGCGAGCCAACGTTACGTAAAATAGTTATCTTGTAATTGCGTAATTAAATTACAAATAAGAGGATCAAAATTACACGTCAATGAAGGGGAAAAACGGCAATTACAACTACAACTTTGCTCCTTTTCCTAAGTGAATAACACTAATACATCATCTCTTAAATCTTTAATATTTACTTACTTAGAGACTTTAACTTTTTTTTTTCTTTTGGTTTGATTCATTAACCTTTTTAAATTTTTATAAAAATAGAACTTTTATCATGCTCGTTAAATTATCTATTAATGAATGATACATATTAGCTTGAAATTGGTCTACGGTATTAATTTGATAAAATGATAACTTCAATATATTAAATTAAATAATATAACAAAAATAATATTAAATATATTAAATCATATAATAAGACAACAATAATTAAAAAATTACATAAAATCGATCAAAATTAAGAAAAATTTGCTTGAAAAATCTATGCAAATTCGAACCACATTGTCCGACTATCTTAAGGCAAATGGAAACCTAAATTATGTTGAAGTTGTGCACAAAATTTTCGATCTAATGAAAGTCTTTTTTTTTTTTTTTATAAGGTTGGAAAATATTAAAGACTCAAATAGAATAAAAAAAAAATTGAGGACTCAAATAGAAAAGTGAATATATATTAAGGAGTAAAAGTGTACTTTTCTTGATACATTTATTTTCTTATAAAAATCTTGAGGGTCTAACAAGTGTATGCACATAGCATTAGACAAGTAATGAAGGTCTATTTTTCTTTTTTTGAACAAAAAAAAAAAAAGCTATTAATTTTGATGATTCTATTCTAATTCAAGCAAGCAATTTTAAGGGATTATAGATTTAATTGATTAGTTACTCTTACAATTAACACTATAATTAAATCTAAAATTCCTTACAAATTATACTAAGGAGATACTCTATAACAAAAGTGTAGGTTTGTATATGGCTATAATGGGTTGTTATTTTCATGCTTTGAAATCATACCCATGATTATTTTTGTAAATTTTGACAAAACTAACAAGTAGTTGCTTCTCTTTTAAAGTTGTTCATTTTATCTTATAGTAGAAACATCACATTAAAGTAGTCCATACACATTTTTCATAAATAATCAAATTATCTAACAACTTAAGATAACTCTAGTTGAACCTCTGCTCAGGTACATGACCCATATTGTGGCTAGATCAAAGCTTTTAAGGTGACTTAACAAAAATCATTGATGTAACCAATCTAACAAAAAAATGGTTTTTCTTTTGTTTTCATCGTGATATTTAAACTAAATATCACTATAAAGGGAGCAATGATAGACACTTCATTTTTACCTTCTTTTTTTTAAGAATATAAATTATTGAAAAATTAGAAAGTTAGAAAAATAATAAAAATTTGAATAAGTGAGAAGCCAAAAGTCTAAAATGATTTTTTTTTTTAAAGAAAAACTAAGAAAAGACCAAAAAGAAAGTAAGAAAAAGAATAGAAGATTTGAAAAGCATAAAAATTAGTAAAGGAAGAAAAGGTAAAAAAAAAAAGAAAAAAAAAAGGAAAGCTCCTAAAATTATAAAATCTTGAAAAGCACAAAAGAAAAAGGAATACGTTTTAAAAAAATTAAAAGTAAAAATTTTGGTTTTTTAGGTTGGGCATTTTTTGTAAACCCTAGTGTACACGAGTTCCAATGAGCTTAAAGCTTGCTTGACGAGAATCATAAGTTTTATTTACATTTATTTGAATAGCAACTAATTTGTTAAGCCTAATGTCCAATTTTTGAAAATTAAAAAGAACTAGATATAAACTTATCAAACTATCTATGTTAAAAGAGTTCTAATCAAGCCTAAACTAAGGTCTATTTCCTATTTTATGAATTATTGGATTCAATTACAAGCTTTAGACATTGAGGGCTTAGTCTTGGGGTTGTGGCACACTTTAGCACATTTAATTTTAGGGCTTTCAAAGGGTTTAATGGATTTAAATTGTAATCAATAAATTGAGAGCAAAGCCAATTGAAACTCACATTATGTGGGTTCTATCATGTCTTAAACATGGTTTGATTGCAACAGTCTGTCATGTAGAGTAATTTATGACTAAAGCTGGCCACTGAACTTTCAGCCATAAAGAGTTATACACAAGGTGTCACAACCCTATTTTAACTTATATGACAGACATGATTTGACTCGATTAAGAAATGACTAATAACCTAATTTTGACTTACACGATAGACATGACGACAACGTTGATAATACCTTACATATTTAACATGACTTAAACTAACCACGAGAAAAAAGGAACTTGTTAACCCCATAGCATACACATACGCATTAATGTATATATGAGATATCCTATTAAACTCTATTATCATCATCATTAGTTAAAAGTTAATGAACTCTTTATTATCGTTGTATTATTGCTCACAATGGATGGTCTAGTAAAACAGTTTTACTATTGTTATTGGTATTGTTTTTATTGTTATGATACTTAATTATTATCATTAACATTGTTAATATTGTTATTGATTATTATATTCTTGTAACATCTCCATCTATATGGGACGTGGTTAAAATGGACTTATATTTGTTCGTGGAAATTATAATAGATTCGTGGGTTATTGGTTTACGATTTTAATTCTTTATCTTATACTCTTCCAATCGGTATAATAGGTTGCTTTTTATTTCTTAATTGCCATTGGTAGCTTCTTAATTTGCCCTATATTGGTCATAAAAAAAAAATTTATATATATTTATGAATGCATAGATATTCTTGTAATATTTAAATCTATTCTTAATATATTTATTGCTTTGACAATTTTTAACTTTCCATATTATCATTTGGTAGTAATGTTTTACCTATAGTATTTTCTTCCTAAAATATTTTTATTTATTACTTTTTCATATTCTTCCCAAAATACTTTTATTTCTTACTTTTTATACTGTACAATTAATTAAGACTATTTATAACCATTTTGTATTTTCCCCTTTTTTAATTGTCTTATTTTGTCTATTAGCTTTATAAAAGTTTATAAATATATAATGATTTCGGTGGCATTATCATTGTTCATGACAACCTCACCCCTTTCCCCCATTTTTCTTTTACTATTTATTACATTATCATTATTTTTCCTTTTTTTATTCATTAGTCAAAGTTACAGGCAACTAAAGTTTAATGCGCTTTGATGGTTATGAATTCCCCAATCATAAATACATATTACATGTGGCATATAGCCTTCCTCCAAGCCACTTAATAATAAACATTCTACCTTAATGATATTTTTGTATAATAAAGGTTCCTATCTTTTATTATCTCATCACATTTTTAATTATATATCTTTATTCTCAACTATTATACTCCTATTTCCTAATCTCTTAAACATGACTAGACATTGATGTAGGCATCTATTATGCTTAAATAATCAAATGAAAACTTCAAAATAAATAATGATATGAAATAATATAATTTCATGCAACTGTTGATTCAAAACATAAATTTCCTCGTAAGATTAAACCTAACACATATTCTACCCCTCTTATCATCTCACCATTCTACTGATTTATTACTTAATTTTTCTAAGAATTCATAATCTAAGTTTTGATACCATTTTATTTGTAACGCCTCAAAATCTACGATGTTATTGACTGCCCCATACCTCTAGCCTTCAACAATACTTCAGGTGTAACATTTAACTAAAAACTCCAAAAGTACTATAGAAGTCTTCAAATATTCTTATACAAATAAATCTACAAATAATGCTAGAATAATTTCTAAATAAGAAAAATTGATGCTTAATCAATATTCATTACCACATAAGGCTAGAGATTCTTATTATCAAATTTCTTAGGATAATCTTCAATATTATACGTAATCTTCCCTCATCCTTAAGATAGTAACAATTATCTCTATAAATTATTGAAGTCAAGTAATATAACTACAGGTCCTACATCTGAACAAAATATAATAAAGTGAGTTGAAGTCTAGTGTAACATATAGTCACATGCGGATGATCAAATAATAAAACTACATATGCGTTTAAATGAAAAATAAGTAATTCACATAATATATTTAATTATCTTTACTTTTAAGCCTACACAGCATACAATAGCAGTCCTTTTGACCTAATCACATCACAATTCGTATCACAACCTAGCATTTTGGAGTACCTCTTTAGGCCCCTCTTCAACAACCTAGATTTACCTTAGATAATTTCCAAGTGAGACTCTACTAGGGACAATGCGTAGTAAAGATTACGAAAGTTGCCTTTTAGGAATCTACCACTCTTAACCCCTAAGCCAAACCATACACAAGTAGCAATTAAAGATAAAATTAGTTGGATATTTAATTAGTTAATTTGAATATAAACATACAAGTACAAATTCTAGCTTAGCAATTACAAGCACCATGCAAGTTTCACGTACCTAAGTAATTGGAATCTGTTAAGAATGATCTGCTTTAACTTTAGAACCTAGAAACATTAGATACACATTAAACTCCTTAAATCCTAAATAAGTGATTTTTGTAAGCTAAAACTCACGTTTAAACCCCTTAATTTTGTTTATTTTAACTTAATGAAGTACTAAAAAGGTTTACTTTTGATGTAATAAAGGAAATAAATCAAATAAAGAAGAAAACTTGAACTTGGTGCGATATAGTCGGTGATATAGTTTGTGGCATGTTTGTATCAAAGTGGTCATGTCACTTACTGGTCATTAGGAGTAACACAACTTGTGATACAGTTGTATCAAGTTAGTTGTGTCACTTACTGGTCACTAGGAGTGACACAACTTGTGATAGGGTTGTGTTAAGTTGGTTATGTCACTTATTGGGTTGGTCACTTTTGGTCATTGAAAGTGACACAACTTGCGATATGGTTATGTCCAATCGGTCATTTCACTCATAGTTCCCCACTAAAAATGTCCTTATTAGTGATATAGCTTGTGACTTAGTTGTGTCCCTCTAATTGTATCACTTTTTGTTTACCCAAACTCTTTTCTAAACTAAATTTAACCTCTAAAAACTTCACTGCATGTATGAAAACACCCTTAATTTGTTAAAAATAACACAACTCCGCATCAAAACCCCATCAACAACATCCCACAACTTCCACATCTCTAACTCTTGATTCAATTTAGCACTACTCATTAAAATTCCATTACTATATTATTTTAACCAATAAAACATTATCAAAAACTTGTCAAAAGAAGCAAGTATTATAGAAAATCTATAGTATACGAGATACTTTACCTCATTTTCGATGGTCTTTTAGGGTTTCTTGTTTTCTCTTAATGAAGTTGTGTACAACCCTAAAAGATCAATGTATAATTCTTAGATTCAAATAAAAATCTCATATTCTGCAATTAACTCTTCACTTACCAAAGCCCTTTAGGGTTGTGTAAACCTTGCAATCCTCTTCTTTACATAGACTACTCTTGTACTGTTATAAGATTCTCAAATTAATCAACAATTCTCCACTAAAAACCAATAAGATTCAATATGATTCTTGACTTAGTTTTATGGTTTCTAGAGTTTGTAGAGAAGAATCATATTCAATAGTGCACAAGAAGTCTGAATGAGTTTCTAGGAAATAATGTAGTATTTTATATACTAGCTAGGTTGGGAAATTTATGTACTTCTAACATTATCCCTCATTAAACCAACCTCTTTCTACTGAATCAGCTCGGAAATGGGCGAATTCAGTGCTTGGCTTAGGATTAGTTTAGTAGAAAGAGGTTGGTTGGGTAGGCAAGTTAGCCCCTTGGGGGGTCTCCAAAATAAGATAGAGAGAGATCAAAATGGAGTACCTCGACAAGTCGGGGTGGAGAAGGTATTGTTCTTCAGAGTTTATTTACCTTTGGACAATGTGATGAACTACATAGGCAAGTTCTCGAGCTCGAGAAACGAGTGATTGGTTAGTGATCTTTATCATCCCTTCAGTGCTATTTAAGATTTAGGATTAAATCTAGTTTTGTTTCTAGGAGATAAATTTCTCTTCCTTAGACTTAGGAATCGATCTTTACTGAGGTAGATCCAGACCAAATCACCAGGCAAAAATTCTACGACCTTTAAGATTTAGGATTAAATCTTGAGCTTGGTTGTAGCTCGAATCAATTGCTCTACGACCTTCTTGTACATCGTCTTAATGGCCTCTGACTCATTGATAGCAGACCGGTCTTCTTGTTGGCTTAGTATTGGCATTTGATCTAGTGGAAGCTCGAGGTTGAATTCATAGGTGACTTCAAATAGGGATTTATTCATGATACTATGGATGGTCCTATTGTAGGCGAATTCAATTATGGGTAAGCATAGATCTTAATCAGTCATGTTCTGACCAACAACAACTTAAAGCAAAGTTCCTATAATTTTATTGACAACCTCGATCTGTTTGTCTGTCTGTAGATGGTAGGATGTGCTAAATAATAATTTGGTTCCCATTTACTTCCATAATGTCCTCTAGAAGTGGCTCATGAATTTTGGGTCTTGGTTTCAAACAATAGTCTTAGGCACTCCAAGTAGCTTAATGATCTCCTACAAGAAAAGAAAAGAGATAGCTGAAGTATCTTTAGTTCTGGAATAGGTGCATCTTACTAAATTGGTCTACAACCACCATGATGGAATCCTTCCCTTGAGACTTCTTCGGTGATCCTAACATAAAGTCCATGCTTAACTTAGACCATTGTTTAGTCGAGATTAGCAAAGGTAAATGTTGCCTTTACTCGGCTTGACTCTTAGTCCTTCTGAAGGTAGCACATCTTTCCAATAGAACTTAGACATCTTTCATCATCCTTAGCCAAAAGAATATAGAGGGTAGTACCTCATGAGTTTGGTACTTGCCAAAATGTCCAGATAATCCATCGCCATGCATCTCATGCACTAGCCGTACTTAGATAAAGCAGGTTAGGATACATAGCCTTCTCTTCCTAAATAGGTATTCATCCTCTGTGTGATAGTCATTAAGTGTTCGACCATCTTCACATCGTACATAGATGGGTCTAAAGTGTGGATCCTCAACATATAAGTTCGTGATCATAGAAAATCCAAGTAGCCAGGTTTATAGCTCGATTAAGAGGGAATGTCGTCTTAATAGGGCCTCGACTACTATATTGTTCTTACAGTTCTTGTACTTGACAACATAAGAAAATCCTTCTATGAACTCAATCTACTTGGCTTATCTTTGAGACAACTTAAGCTGGTTCTTCAGACATCTCAAAGATTCATGATTAGTATAAGTCACAAATTCTTTGGGTAACAAATGATGTTGTTAAATAATTAGAGCTAGAATCAAGGAGCAAAACTCTTTATCATATATAAAGTGGTTAAGTGTGACTCTTTTAAGCTTTTCACTGAAATAGGCAATAGGTCAGACCTCCTACATTAGCATAGCTCCTATGCCTAGTTCGGATGTGTTACACTCTACTTCAAATACTTTGTTAAAGCTCAACAGAGCTAAGATTAGGGCGGTAGCTAACTTCTCCTTCACCTCTTCAAAACTCTTCTATTCCTTCTCTCCTCACCTGAAATTTACATTTTTCTTCGACAACTGGGTAAACAGAGTCATAATAGTGCTAAAATTTCTTATGAATCAGCTATAGAATGACGCCAAGCCATAGAAGGTTCACATGTTGGTTGAATTGGTCGGTACAAGCCACTTAGTAATCACCTTCACTATCTCCTTATCCATTCATATACCTCCTCCACTCACAACAAACCCAAGAAGACTACTTCAGGTAAGTAGAAGTCACAACTTCTTCAAGTTGGCATAAAGCTTCTTAGCTTAGAGTTTTGAGAAAATTGCCCGAAGGTGCTGATAGTAAATCTCTAAATTAGGATTATAGACAAGAACATCATTGAAATACACAACAACAAACTTTCTAATGAATTCTCTAAGCACAAGGTTCATCAATCTTATGAATATACTTGGGGCATTTGATAGGCTAGATGGCATCATAAGCCATTTATACAATCCATGGTGGGTCTTAAATGTAGTCTTCCACTTATCTTCTTCTCGCATTCAGATCTGATAGTATCTAGATTTGAGATCAATCTTGGAGAATATGCTTGCTCTATTTAATTCGTTGAGCATGTCATCGAGTTTAGGTATGGGATACCTATTCTTAACGGTGATACGATTGATAGCTTGTATTAGATATTTCTCATAGATTTTGATGATAACAAAAAGAAAAAAACGTTAATATATTAACAAGTGTGTAGGCATTCAAAAAGTTCTTTAGAAAGTTTAAAATTGCAAATTGAGGTGCATTTAGAAACTTATTTAGAAGGTCTGAATTAATTAAAAAACAAACTAGTATGAAAATCTTCAAAAAGTGTTTTAGAAGCTTTTATAAGAAGAATTGATACATCATTTCAAAAACTTGTTTAGAGACTTCATAAAAAAGAAGATTGATACTCTTCAAAAGGTTATTCAAAAAGGTGATATGGAAAAGTAATGTTGAATTTTAATTCATATCAGATTTAGATTCAGATTCAAATTCAATAAGGCCTAGCTCTACTAGATTGGGTATATTAGGGAAATACACTTAATCCTGTTCCACTTAAGATGGAATCAAGATCATTGGGGATTATTTTTACGTGAAAATATATTTGGATGAATCAAGATATATACAGGAATGGATAAGGATAAGGATAAGGTTGATTTGGATTTTGTGAATTTTCAAAATTTTGAATATGAGCCTTATCTAGAAGTTGCTAATAAAGCATATCTCTTCAAATTCAAATCAGAAGCTTATTTGGTGGTTGTGGATTGAAGTATATCTAATTGAAACAAGATAAGAAGAGTTGCTTTTGAATTTCAAAATGCCAAGATCTTCTCAAAGTATCTAAGGATTATCTTTAACAAATAATTCTTGGATAAATACGAAAGTGAAGATAATCTTTAGAAATTTAGCTGTTAGAAGATCTCAATATATAAAGAGAAAGGATTTAGAATGTCATTGACAATTCTGAAGAAAAAAAATTTTATTGCACAAAAAAATCATGATTAAATTTAACCTTCTAAAAAGTCACAAAAGTCCTTCAAATACTTTTTTAGAAAGTTACACCGAAGCAAACAATACAACAATCGATGATAGGAATCAGTTTACGATGATCGGAATCAGTCTACGATGATCTTTAAGCTGAAGCCGACTTGTCAAAAGCTGAAGTCAACTTGATCTAACTTGAAGCCAAATTATTCAAAGTTGAGGTTGAACAGCTTTTGTTGAAGTCGAGATAATACCAGAAGACTGAGGGTAAGGAAAGGAGCTACTTGGCCTTAAGTTTGTCATTTACTGAGAAGTTGAGAAACCACATGGCTAAGCACTCAAGGCTAATGAACAACTTAGCATAGCATAAGAAAGTTTGCACCAAGTAATCCAAGAGTACAGCAACTGTGGGCCAACCTTACTAAGAGCTCGGCTAAGCATAATAAGACTCTCAAGCATCCCACCCTGGCTTGGACACCCAACTGCCAATCGGCCCTTACTTAGGCCTATAGATAGCTTGAATGATTACATGCTGACCACTATGTCAAATGCATTGTTTTGTATACTTTGTAAATGTTTTTCTTATTTCAATTGTTGGGCATTCTTTAAGGTTTAAGGCATTGTATATTATTTATAATTTTGCTACTAGGGTTTTAAGACTTGCTACAAATAGCAACAATTGTAATTATCAAGGATGGTGAAGAATATTTAGACAGAGAATTTACACTTGAATGTTCCTTCTTGAGTAAATGACATTCTTAAGCCCCTTTGAGTTGGCATTTCAGATTATTGAGTGTCGAGTACTTTTTAATCTTTCTTACATTATTATCAGTCTTAACCCCAAGATTATGGTGAACCGCTTCATTTGAGCAAGTTAGTGAGTCACATCTAACCTCTCAGTTGAAGCCTGAGTAACATTTAGAGTTCATAAGTCGTATTGAACCCCATTCCAAGCTTATCCCCTGATTGTTTTTTTGTCTTGGTGTGTGATATCCATACACATTCGCAGACAAAACCCCATTCTCACTTTCCATTCCTTGCTCCCATTTGAACCCTATAGGCGTCCAAGATCATTATGTGGATTACGCATCAATCATCGTTTCTCTTTAGAGCGAAATTAATTGAGATTTATACTTTTATTTTCACTTATAATTTGTAATTCTTATTTGTTGTTTAAGTGTTGAAGAAAAGTACATTTGTACTCTCTAGATCTGTATTAGCCTAGATTGTAGAGAGCCTAGATAGGCAGAGCAAAGTATTGTAAAGTCCATGTATGATGAGTGCTTGTAATCTTTTATGATTTAATTTAGTGGATCAAATGGAACAACACTGGTAAAGTAAATCGGGTCCCTACTAGTGGAGCTAGAAGAGAGTAGTAGGCAGAAGGTTGAAGCTCTATAAAATCTCAGCTTAATATTCTCTTTCCTTACTCTTTTAATTTGCTTTATTAATTATTGTGTGTTAAATTATTAAAATATCACTATTTACCAATATAAGTTGTTAAGAGGGGTAATTTTATTTTTCTTATATTGAAAATGTTTTCAAAAAGTTTAAAGATATTAATTCACCCCCCCTCTTAATATCTTATACAGGACCAACAACTCGGCTATCTACATATATCCTCTATGACCCATCTTTCTTTGGTATTAGTAGGGTTGGTACAGCATATGGCCTCAAGGATTCTAGTACATACCCTCTCTTCATTAGTTCATCTACTTGTCTTTGTAGTTCGACAGCTTGCTCTAGATTTAGTCTGTAGGTAGGCTTGTTTACAGCTTATAGTTGTAAGTCTATTGCATGTTTAATGCCTTTGATCAGGAGTAAACCTTCTAGCAATTCACTTAGGAATAGGTTAACAAACTCATTTAGTAAGGTTTTCACTTTAGCTGGTAGCAGTTCCTTATCTGATCCTCTCATCTTAAGTAACCTTCTAACTAGCAGATAGGTTGGCTCTTCAAGATTCATTTCTCTCTTTAGCTCGGCTTGGGTCATCACCAAAGCCCTTTTCTTTGGAACTCGACTTAGTTGAATTTACACGTTTTTAACTTTTTTAGCAGTCATGGGGCTTAGCTTTACCTTCTTGCCTTCGTGCTCTAAGGAACATGTAATCTTCCTTCCATCATATGTCACATTTCTATCTAACATCCATGGTTGTTCTAGAAGAATATGAGACACACTCATGGGTAACACATCACAAAGCACTTTGTCTTGATAGTTTCCAATAGTGATTGGTAGAGTCACTTACTTATTAACTTATAGGGCTCCCTTATCATTGAGTTAGTATAGTTTATAAGGCTTAGGGTAAGGTTTGGTTTACAGCTTCAATTATTGGACCATGACTGCAGATGTTGCATTGGTACAGCTGCCGCTATCAACAATCAATATGTACAATGATACATTTACCTTACAACCAATGTAGAACAGATTCTCTTGTTGCTCCCCCTTTGGCATAGGACTCACACTCATTACTATTTTAAACACCATGGTTGTAAGCATAAAATTACCCTCTTTGCTAAAAATGATCTCTTCCTCCTTGGACTATTTTAGTTGTCTGGATTCTTTGGGTTCCTCAATCTCCTCATTAGTACTAGTGACCTCAATGGTTCGCATCTCTCCTTTGATCAACATCACTTGTCTATTCGGAGATTGTGTGGTCATGTATTTAAACCCTTAACACTTGAAGCACTTGATCTCACTCATCTTCCTTCCTGAGCTCTGGCCTTTCTTAAACTTCCTCGAAATCTCCTTCTCCTTTGCTCAAGTAGTTTTAGTAGGTTGGACCTTAGCAACTTTACTTAGTTTCAATCACACAAATTTGATTAGAATAGGTTAGCTAGGGGTAGGCCAACTGATAGGGGCTTGAAACCTCCTAGCTCGGCACCTCTCAATCCTTTAGGTAGCTTAGATAACTTCATCAAGTGAACCAATATCCATAGTCTCCAGAATATCTCTGATCTCATATTTCAAACTACTAACAAATTATGATACAATTCAGTCTTTAGGATCAACAACTTCTCAATGGATCATTAACATCTGGAAGTCCTTCACATACACATCAATGCTTAATCCTCTTGTCGGAACAACTTTGCAATAGATCATTAACATCTGGAAGTCCTTTACTTACGCATTTGTAAATAATAGTTGATGACAAATCTTCTTCTCATGATTCTTTTCATTTCATCCTAGTTCCTAATTTCATGTTTTCCTTCTCTTCTTCAGGTGGCTTGCAAATTTTTCCACCATAGGCCGGCATAGCTAATAAACTACAATACAACAAGTTTGATCTTAGCATTATCAGGCACTTCATGGCACTTAAACTGCTTCTCATTCTTATCTACCCAATCTAGGTAATCCTTAACACCATTACTCCTAAAAAAACTAGGAATATGCATCTTTGTTCTTCTACTCTAGGAGCTCAGATATTCCTTTCCTTGGGTTCATAATACTTTTCCTCCTCATCCTGTTCTTCTATCTTGTCTAATACTAGTCTATGTCAAGCAACTCTATCTACTCCTCTAGGTCAAGATCGTTGAATTAGGGGGTTAGCTTTGTTGCACAAGCCATTACTTCTCTTGGGTAACTCATTAGCTCGGCTTTTGTAGAGGTCATTTCAAACTTGTAGCCTATCTTTGTTTTTGGCAGTCACCAGACTAGTTACTAGGTTAGTAAGTCTACTTAGTTGTTCATCCGTAGATTAGGGTATGAAACTTCCTTAATGACCTTGGCCATTACGAGCTCCACTCTCTTGGTTACTTAGGGTTCCTTGAATAGTAGAGTCAGATATTATTGTCTTTTACAAAAGATCAATAGTTGAAATAGAAGTTAAAATTCTTTCTACGAATAATAACAATAGAACAACACTTAGTATACCAACTGCTATTTCAACCAACATACGATAAACCAATCAAACATTCACACTTTGTTTTGCGAACAAGATGTAAGGGAAAACAAAGTACTAAATTTCTTCAACAACAAACACTTCTAAAACTCTCATGACAATGACAAATAGCTTCTAAAGTACACTACGGTAGTAATAAGTCACTTAGAGCACAAAGTAATAGAAACTTACTCAAATGTAGCCAAGCTTTGATACCAAGATGATATAGATTGTAGTGAAAAGAGGAAACACACAGCTACTATTATCACTTGAGCCAAAAGGGTGGGTTTAAACCTTAAGATGATCTTAAAGTTAAATGTTAGTCGAAGGTTAAGCAAGGGTCCTTGTGCACTGACCATGGATATGACTTACTAATGCCTCATACAAGCTTGAACTATACTTGATATGACACATAAGTATAATAAGAGATTGCTCACCACTAGTCTACTCTCAATAGTCTAGATAAGAGCTCTTTAAGGTCTCATTCCTCAATAAGAAAACACAAGCTCTAGAAGAAAAGTGGAATAATGTTTGAAATTCAATGTTATTACCATTGCGATTATTATATATTACAAGTATTTATATGACTCAATTAGGATAAGTCCTAAATTGATATAAATTACAAAAAAATTTCTACTTGAAAGGAAAAAGGAATACATTACAAGGGTAAAGTTGTAAATAGAAAAAAAGGATATTCGGTTGCAAAAAGGACAGTACGGATGTCAGAAAAGTGGGATGCATATCTACTATCCATTTTGTGGTCTAGATGATATTGTATGCCGAGCAGAGCTAATTCTGAATAGTATGAGTTAGGTTGGCTGTATAATAACTAGACTGTTCAAGGCTTGGGTAAGGTTGGTCCACCAAGCGGCCATTCTTTGGATTGGCTTCGGCTGGTCGGCTTAGAAGTCAGTAGTAAGAGGTCGGTTAGGTAATTAGGTCAGTTACCTCGAGGGTCTCTGAGATGAGATAGAGATAGAGAGAGATCAAAATGGAGTACCTAGGCAGGTTAAGGTGGAGAAGGTGTTGTTCTTCAAAGTTTAACTCCCCTTAGACAACTTGGTGAACTATATTGGTGAGTCCTTGAGCTTAAAAGATAATGATTGGTTCGTGATCCCTATTACACACTATTCAACAATCTTATATACGGCATACAAGGCTCCTACAACTCCTACAAATCCTAATTGCCCATGAGTTATGTAGATTCAGATAACAACATAGCAAATATTAATAATATAATTAGTTATGCAAATATAATACTTCTAAGGGTCATCGAGATTTTAGTCCCCAAAATATATAAGTCCAATAGAATTATCAAAAATTAGTAGTCCTATGTAGCCACTCAATGAATAAATACAAACTTTTTAGCTATAAAGTATTATATCTAAGGGTCCAACTACATAGTCATGTTCACTTTAGCTCTCATCTTCCCAAAAGTACTCCCAAAATCCTAACACTAATCTTGGCCATGCCTTGTCTCGCCTCAACAAATAGGTCCTCTTATAACAAAAGGGATCAATAGAGATGTAAGTTAATAAGCGTAGTGAGATATCTCTTAATTATATAGATAAGTAAGTTATCATACAATTATTATTTTCAAACATGTTAATGCATGAACAATTAGAATGTGAAGAAAATGCATGTAGTTGACTAGGTATTGCATATAACTTAGATTTATGCTTGTGAAGTCAAGGTTAGAAATTCATTAGCACCAATTGGATCCAGTTTCCATACCATATTGTAATTATGAAACTCTAAGTTTCATTTCTAAAAGGAAAATTTATTTCCATATTTCCAAGTTTCAAAACCAATTAGTAAGTGTAGTTGTGAGTGGGCCCCTACAGTTCGTACTCACTTTTAAACGAAGGTCTTAAGACATAACCTTTAGCTAGCGATTGGTGTCTCTAGGCACCTTGTAAGCTCGTAAGCTAGGGTAATGTTATGTTGTATGTATCATGACCTGAGGGGTATGATAGTAATGGTAGTACGCTATATGCTGTATAGATTTCTTGGATTAGCTACCCCGTCTATCTAAAATCTACCTTGTAACATATACAGCTACTACTACATACTAGATTACTTTATTGATGGGCAAAATTCAAGTGATAATAAAAGATTTAATAATTAACAATAATCCAAATATCATAAACAGAAATAGCTCAGGACACAAAGGTCCTTGAATAACTCTACAGTTCGTAATACAAACATAGTAGCTAAACAATAGTCCAAGTAGGCTACCGATCGTGTATAACATAACATAGGTCTAATTTCACAATCTTGAAACCAATGGCACTAACCTGTACAAGTCCTTGCTTAGGTATAAGTCATAAGTTAGCTTATGCCAATACAAATTTGTTGGGGAGTAAGTTAATTAGCTTATTAAGTCAACTTCACAAACGACACCATAAAAGTAATAGGTAGGCAAGTCTAATTGCATAAACATATGAATGCAATCAACCATATGCCAAATAAGTATATACGTTATCGATCTTGTATATAGCTCAAATTTAATCCCTTTTGATAACACTCATTTATCATATATATTTCGAGGATTTGTATAGTTTTTATTCATTATTGGTGTTATTTATAGATAATTTGGAGCTTATTTGTTAATTACTTCATTTGTGGGTTACTGAAGAGATTTTGGTGAATTTGGCAAAGATTTAGAGCTTTGTGGAGGATGCATTGACTATGTTATTCAAATGAAGGATTTTTGGATGGAAAACTAATTCCAAGAGAGATCATGATTGTGCTTCTAGCCATAATCCTTTTACCTAAGAATTTCATGAATTTCAAGAAGAATCAAGTGCAAAGGGAACTCATGCTTATAGATTACAATCATGATCATGTTATTGACAAGGAGATCTCTTATTTTTTGAAAGTTCTATTATAACCAAATGCTAAATATGCATATACATTTACCGAACCTGTATATAACTCGAATTTAATCCCCTCTGATGATACTCATTTAGCATATATATATTTTGGGAGGATTAGTATAATTTTTATTCATTATTGGTGTTATTTGAAGATAATTTGGAGCTTATTTGTAAATTATTTCATTTGTAGGTTTTTGAAGGGCTTTTGGTGAATTTTTGAAGAATTTAGCAAAGCTTTAGAGCTTTGATGGAGGATGTATTGACTAAGCTATTCAAGTGAAGGATTTTTAGATGGAAAACAAGTTTAGAAGAGATTATGAACGTACTTATGACTGTAATCCTTTTGTCTAAGAGTTTCACAAATTTCAAGAAGAGTTAAGTGCAAAGGGGAATTATGCCTAAAGATCATGGCTATGATCTCGAGGCCTGATCATGCTATTAATAAGAAAATCTCTTATTTTTGGAAAGTTCCTTTATGACCCTAAGTTAAAGTTCTATAAATGGGAGCATAGACTTATTTGTTAGGAAGAGAGAGCTCCCTTACAAGAATTGTGTAGGGTAAAGTAGTAGTAGAGGTTCCTCTCTCTCTCTCTCTCTCTCTCTTTATAAATTATCTCATGTTTTGATTTAATTATTCTTAGTAAATGTTTATCGAACCCGAATTTCTATGTGACAATTATTTGTTCTTCAATCTATGATATTACCTTTGAGATCTAATTACATTGAATTATTTGTCTTTAATTCAATATTGTTTGCTGTTGAATTAATGTGTGAGTTTGCTGTAGAGTTCGTAAGATCATATAGTAGATGGATTGATGCAATTAAAAGTGATTAAATATACTAATGTGGTTAACTATTTAGTTTCTCTAGATTGGGGCAACCTAATCGCAAAATTCAAGACTTTCATGTGACTTTGAAGATTTTATTATAAAAATGATTTAGATAAAGTATACTCAATGTTAGAAGTTAGCTAAGAGACATGAGTTCTCTTAACACCCTAAAAGGAGGGTCTAGTGGTTTTGTCTAAAATCTTCATACCATGTGTGCACCTACAATATAAAGACCACCTTGCAAGTTATAGGTTGCACTCTAACAAGTAAATTTCTAAGGGTACTTATTCATTTTATTTATATTTACTTATTTACATGAGCAACTGGGGTAATACAACACTCCACAGTCCACCGAGACTATAGAGAGTTGGAATCACGTACGAAACTATAAGACGAGATAATTAAACTTCAAGGACAACACGAGTTACTAAATATTATAAAGATTTTGTTTAACTAATATAGTTTACTAAAGTAATCTTATCTGTTTAATCTAACTACTTAAAAAAAAATACTTTACACTTTGATCTTAGTTCATTCCTAGCTTTTGGTTACTTATAAAAAGGAACCATTAGGGGCTGAGCATACCACAGCTCAGTGAATTTATCTCTTAACACTATCGTTCAAGTAAGTTATTAAGCATTATTAGCAAACATGCAATTTAGCTACATACAAAATGGAGTACAGACATGCGATAGGTATATCCGATTAAGTTGGCCAAATATTTAAAATTACTAATTTAATAAGGCGATTACATGGGATAAAACCACTACAAGTGTTCGAATTTTTATAATTTTTTATTTTAATATCTAAGCTTTAAATTTATTTATTTTAGTAACCCAACTTTTAAATGAGACAAATTAGTATTTGTACTATAACTACTGTTATAAAGAATACTTATTTGTTTCATTTTAAGAAATTGAAGTTTCAAAATGAAATAAAAAATAAAGTTTGAGCATTAAAATAGAAATAAAATGAAAGTTGATGTATTTATATTATTATTTTACCATTTTATAATAACAATTTTTATAACAGAGATACAAATTTATTTCATTTAAAAAGTTAGGATATTAACATGAATGAGTTTAAAGTTTAAGTATTAAAATGAAAAAAAATGAAATTTCAGGTACTTGAACTACCTTTATCTCGCGATTACATAGATGTTGCAATAGAAAACAACTAGTTACTCAATAGATAATCAAGGCCAAGCAACAAAACATCTGGCAATCATCAAACACAAGCAAGTAGCAGTTCATTGAAACTCCATAACCTAGCCTGCTTGCCTACTTATCTTGACCTTAAAGGTTCTTAAATTAGAAATTAAGCTACCTAATATAATAATAATGTATATGTAAGTAATTGAAAAAGGGTTTCTTCAAGGACCTAATAGTCTACCTAATTATTGAAGTTTACCTTAAATCCTCAAGTACAGTTAAAACTTGTTTTCACTCTAAATTTTTCATTTTTAAGTTTGTTTGTTGCATTCTTACAGTCAATTTCAAATGAATTCAGATGTACTTTCACATGAGGGATCCATTTTAGGAGTTAGGACCTATGACCATAAGTTTTGATAGGGGTCAGACTCGAATTTTATATGCTTCACTTTTAGCTTAGTTGATTTTCTAGTTTAATTAAGTGTGTAAAGCCTTGATCTAGTCATTTATTATTATTAATCAAGTTCTTATATTGTTATTGGGCCTAAAATATTCAAGTTTTATTTAAATCTCTAACTATGGGTTTCCTTTTATTATACTTAGTCATTTTAAGTTTTAACTTATGAAGATGTGGTCTTTATTTTGGGCTTAAGGCTATTTTTAAGTTAATGGACTTATTCTATTTGTTATTGGGCCTTTATCCCATTATTCTAAGGTCATTAATTTAGTTGGACTTTTTTAAGTTGGAAAGGTATAAGTTTACCTCAGTAGAAATTCGAAGGTCTTTTTTCACTTCATTTTTGACCAATTGGATAGACTCCTTTAGTTAAGTGTGTTTGTTGATAGGAAAGGGGGATGAAAGAGGAATCAAATGGAAGTGGTTTTGTATCATTTGGAGGTGGTGGTGGAAAGTTATGGCTTGAGGCATTCGAGTGCATAGGTAGATCCGAGAAGCTTCTTCTTGTTTCTTTCCTTCTTGTTTTTCTTTTGTTTTAGGCATGTGTATTTAGAGAGTGTTTCTAAGGTTTATTCTAAGGAAGAAGATGGAGTAAAAATGCAAATGGAGGGGTAAAAAAGGTTGATTATGAGTGAGTGTAGTGGGGAATAAATCCCTTCCATTCGTAGTTACATGGTACAAGCACAAAGTGAGGATCGTTTACTTTTATGATTTTTGCTAAATAGGTTAAGGATTTGCCTCCTAAAGGTGAATGCATTACATAATCATATCTTCCATTTAACTAATTGCATCGTTTTTTTATTGTTAATAGTGTTTTTCTCCTAATTAATCATGATGCATGAATACTTCCAACTAATTAAGATGCAAGTAAGCATATTGACCCTAATTATTAGTATATATGATCTCGATTGAACATAGTTTAGAGTTTCACATATTTAACTAAGTTAATCAAGCCTATTGGTCATTTCATCTAATTCATTTAGGGTTTCTAAGGGTTAGAATTAATTATCACTAATTGATTACAATTTTAACAAGTAAATTGAGGCTTTTTAGTTATTTACTGAATTATAGTAATTAATTAATAATGTGGCTATATAATTAGAGTTTATTAATTACATTAGGGTCTTTGACACCAAAATTAGAGTTTCTAGGTTATTTTAAGGCTTCCAGCGTTTTAAGGTTTTATGAAGGTTTTAAGGCTTTGAAGGTACGCTTATAATTTTAATTTTCTTTTGGAGAAAATGTATCATTTGGGATAAATTAGTAATTTCATTAATTTATTACCTTAATTGACTTAATTTGAATGATTGTTATTATTTGAAGATATCTCTCACAGTTTTTAATTGAGTTTATGTGATTTACCTAATTCGAGTTGAATGTTTTAATTTAGGGTTTTCTTTGCATTTAGAGTTTAATCTAGGGTTTTGTGACTCTAGAGTTTAGGGTTTAGAGTTTTTATTTAATTCAGATTTTTAATTTGTGGTCATGGGTACTTAAGTTTAGGGCTTTTTATTATGCAATTAGGGTTTTTTGAATTTTATCTCTAGGGTTTCAAATTCATTTTAAGGTTTTAATTTAAAATTTTATTGGTTTTAATTTCTTCGATCAGATTGAGCCTAGGGAATATTTATTGGTTCATTAAATTCAACTTTAAGTTTAAGACATGAAATTTGCTAGGTTTACTTGTTCAGTTAACTCATATTAGAAATTTTCATAATCCAATGAGTAATTGAGATTTGAAAGTTACATAGAACTAGATAGTAAACAATAGATCTACTAAGGATTATGTCTCTTCTACTTTAGTTATTTTCTTATTTATTTTATTATTCTTGTTTTCTTATATTTGTTCTTACTTGCTATTAGGGTTTTATTTTATTTTATTCATTTATTCTTAATTACTAAGTTAGATAATTGGAAATTTAAGGAAGACTACTATTAATCCTGGGTTTCTTTAATTTTATGGTTCTCTATGTAATTGACATCTTAGACTCATAATTCGTTTTACTCCATGATTTGACTAGGTGCACTTGCTTATGCTCTTCATTAAGCTTTTGGCACTATTGCTAAGGAACCAATGGAGTGAAATTATTAGAACATTTGGAAAACCCATTCACTAATTATTCTAACTTATTTTTGACAATTTTATATCCTTTTTATCTTTTGGTGTTTTACTCAATTTTTTGCCTCTAACTTTTGAAAATTTTTAATATATGATTAGGAATAGTAAAACGGATCTTGTAGAATTCAATCTTGAAATTACGAAGACTATTTGTCTATTATGCAAAAGAGTGTGCAATATAATGGATCAACTAAATCAAGGTTTATTGCTCCAATTCAAGGAAGAGGAAGAAGAAGATTAAGAAGAAGAACTTGAAGAAAAAATGGCCTTGAACAATGATGAAGCTAATAAGACTGATGGAGTACGCTAAGCCGATGATAATTGGGGTTGACTTTAACATTACCAAACCTATGCTTAAGTAACTAGCTTTTAAATTTAACTGAATGTGATTTAGATGGTACATCAATTTATTCAGTTTGATGGGCTAGTTGATGAGGATCCAAATCATGATCTTTCAAGCTTCCAGGATATTTGTGATACTTTCAAAATCAATGGGGTTAGAGATAATGTAATAAGGCTTAGGTTATTTCCTTTCTCGCTAAGAAGTAAAGCTATACAATGGCTAAGCTCGCTTCTTAGAGGATCAATCACTACATGGGAGGAACTAATTGAGAAATTCTTAAGGAAATATTTTCTAACTACCAGAACAGCTAAGTTTAAAAACAACATGTCATCATATGCCCAAATTTATGCAGCGACATTGATACAAAAACTAATGTAGATGGGCACATGACCAGTGGTATTGCGAATAAGGGGGTAGGTCCAAACCACAAGATGGTTCGAAAAGTAAATAATAGTCATAGTTTGAGCAAGGGTTCTCATGTACTGATGATGGATATAACACACCAATAGCTCACATAAGCTTAAGCTACACTTGATATGACACATAAGTGTAATCATAAGGTCACTCACCACTATTTTATGCTTAGGAATAAGCTAGATGAGAATGCTTCAAGACTCAGTTTCTCTAATTAAGGATAAGTATAAGTGTAAGAAGGAAAAATGAAGAAAATTCTATTCGAATAACCAAGGTTGTTTTTGTAGCTATTATAGATGAAGGTATTTATATCACCTAATTAAAGCTACTCTTAGGATTCTACAAATTAAAAAAAGAGATGCTTATTATAAATGGAAAATAAATGATATTTAGAGGCAAATTAGTAAACAACAAAGAAGGAATATCCCTTTTTAGGATAGTATGAATGTTACGAAAGTAGGGCATGTGTCAGCTACTTAGTTTGTAGTCTTGGCAGGTGCGGGGTGTTGAGTAGAGCTAATGAGGTTAGCAACAAGTAGGCAACACGGTAGCTCGGAACTTAAAGGATGCTTGTTTAAATTGTTGGTGCTCAGGAGCTTAGCTATGAAAAGTTGGCTCAACATTGGGATGGTGTGGATACTAGCATCTAGAAGCTTGGGGTACTGTAAGCTTAAAGCTTAGCACTTATGGGAGTTGTTAGCTTTTGTAAGGTCTTTGTCCATCGAAGAGATTGTAAACTGTTTAGATTAGCTTAGGAGATTCGTAAGAACGACTCAGAGAAGTTCCTTTTCCTCTAAGGTCAATTCCTTCAAGATAGCTTGGCATATAAGAGTAATGAGCCCTTATGCTTAGGATTGTGTGATTGGACCTTGATTCCTATAACATTGTATGATACATGGGAAAGATTTAAGGATCTCTTGAGACGATGTCTGCATTATGGTCTTCCATTTTTGGATGCAAATCAAGAATTTTTATAATGGCCTCAACTATCTTACTAGGTAGATGATTGATGTTGTAGTGAGAAGTAGTTTGAGTGCTAAGGTATTAGATGAAGCTGAGAAGCTGATTGAGGGTATGGCTACGAATAATTCTCAATAGGATAATGTAAAGGCTGTAGCGAAGGTCATTGGAAAATTTGAAGTTGATTTGGTTACATCTCCAACAACTTAAGTTGAAAGTCTCAATAAGAAAATTTAAGGATTAATGAAGTCAGTGCATGTAGTGTAAGATGAGACACTAGTTACCTATTTGGAACAGGTAAGTTTTCTTTCTAACAAACCACCAAATAACCCTTTCAATAATTCTTGTAATCCAATTTGGAGAAATCATCCTAACTTTTCGTGGGGAGATTAACAATTGTAGAATAAGAATGTTTAAGCTCAAAATAGAAATCTTAATTCAGAAGAGGCTCTAAATAGGTACATGAGTAGCTAAGATGCTCGATTTCAAGCAATTGAGGCTACAATAAGGAATATAGAGATATTGTTATGGAATTTGGAAAATCAATTGGGTCAACTGGTTAGAACTATGACAAAAGGTAACAAGGCAATTTACTAGGAAACACTGAATCAATTCCTAAACTTATGGGATTGGATCAGAAATAGAAGCAAGAAGGATGCGTATGTTGAGCCAATGACTTTAGGTAATAGCACTCCTTGAGAGGTAGCCCAAGTTATTATTGTTTTTAGTTCATTTCCTTTAAATAGTTGCTTGCTCTAATTTCTTTGGTTAGGTAGAGTCAATATTTCCTTTCAAACATTGTTAAGTTCCCCCTACATAGGTGATTTTTATCTATTCACCAGTAAAGGATTTTGGAATTACAATATTTTTTTATCTTGAAAAATATTAGTTTTTTCCAAATAAATTTGTACTTCAATTGAAATTTGATCTTTACCAATCCCATTAATTGTGCTTTTTATACTTCAAGAAGTGATTTTAGATTAAGGAACACAAAATTAAAAAAATTTTAGGTTAAAAAATCAATAAGACTTATAGCTTAAGTTTACAATTGTAA
The DNA here is from genome assembly GCA_024138015.1 of Lumnitzera littorea. Lineage (NCBI taxonomy): Eukaryota > Viridiplantae > Streptophyta > Magnoliopsida > Myrtales > Combretaceae > Lumnitzera > Lumnitzera littorea. Next base: position 43,552,546 of record JAMXBB010000012.1, read on the forward strand.
ACTTACTGGTAATCCTCATGAAAATACAAGGGTAAAAAAAGAGGACAAGAGGATCATGGCTAAGATCATGCCGTAATCCTTGCCTATGATTGCACCTAGAGGTAAGCACGTATTAAGTTAGGAATCATTGCCGTCTTTAGTAGTTCACAAATCACAAGCTTTCCTCTTTCTTTCGTTTTCTATTCTTCTCTCTTTAAACCCTCACTTTCTCTCACTATAACCCACCTTAACCTTGTAATTTTTCTACGTATTTCCTCCACTCTCAAGCAATGGAAGGTAAGTAAACTTCACTCTACACTAAGATTTGTTGTTTTACTTATTGGTTTATGAATTATTGCATAGTTTACTTAGGATTTGATCAATGATTGTGAGATGTGTACATGATGCAATCTTTAGTTTTAGGAGTGATTTTTAAATGTTTAGGTAATGATTATTGATGTTTCAACACTATTAGTTAATGATCTCTCTTAAAGTTGCAATCTTGAAGTGGGGGTTGGGAATAACATGTTGGGAATTGGTAGGAGATGATGAAGGTGGATTTATTTTGATGTAGTGTTTGATTACATCAGTTTATTCATAGTAAAACCCATGTTGTTATTGTGATGTTGCCATGGAAATACTCTTGAATTGCTAGACTAAGCTTGAATTGTGATTGTGATTCCCTTTGTAATAGGATGAATGCCCATTGCATGCTTCAATTGGAAATATAGAAGATTATCAATTAGGATGAACCTCCTTCTGCTTTCATTAATGCAGGCTAGTTCATGAATTCGTATAGTTAAAGTCAGTATTACAATGTTGAAATTTTCTATTACGTTAAATTTATAGAAGCATAATTTTCCTTGAAGAAAACTTTTGGAAACGTAATCTCATAATGGCCTTGATTTCTTTGTTTTCAGATATGCCTTGTGTTAAGCATACTTGTAAGAAAACTAGCATTAGCATTGGCATTAGCACATCCATTGCTCCTCCAATACAACTAATGCTCCAATTTACTAAAGCAGTTCATAAGAAGTGATACAGTATGGTGAGTAAAAAGGGCTTTGGTACCTCTACTATTGTTGGTTGGGAAAACTTGGCTATAGTAAGCAATGAGGAACTAGTTAGAAGTTGTTTGGAGTTTCAACGTTGAGACCAACTATTGACTATTAATGAGCCAACTCATTGGGAACTCTTATCGGCGTTCTTCAGTATCTTTAGCCTAGACTATGACTGCATTGAGAATAGGGTTTGGAACACCATGCGCTTTTGGGTGAATGGCCGGTAAATAATTATGCCATTCTTAAGACTTACAATTTTGCTAGGGATATATCTTGAAGAGTTCATCTACACTTAGGAGTTTGCAAACTTGCCAATAAAATTGCCATGAAGGGTCAATAATGTGTAAGTATGAAATAAGTTGAGGAATCTTGCATTAAGGATCATCTATTGGATCCCAGCTAAGAGTTTGATAGGTAAGAAGTATAACATCATGGTTGTAAAGTTGGTACACATTATCTTTCTTTACAGTTTGGCTGAGAGACATTAGATAAATTTAGGGGTCAAGATACTGATAAGTGTATGAAACCATACACTTATTTAAAGGATTTCTCTAATAATTATATGTAATTTAATAGATTTTTAAACAAAAGTGTATGAATTTTCATTAAAATCACATATGAATTCTCAACACAAGTGTAATTTATATTTTTGTGTCTTGATGCTCAAAAGTATCATATACTTAAAGAATTTAAGCTCTTCATGTTTGATCTTGTAGGTTAATGGTAGCCTTGATTCATGAAGTTGGAAATGAAGAAAAATGTAAAGAAGGAAACTTAGAAATTATAACTACTAGTATGATAGTAAGCTTATCTACTACTAAGACAGTACCTAGAACAAAATTGAATCAAGTTGCAAAACTAAAAGGGTATATCGGCATGACCGTCGTGATGGTATACTTGACTCTTGAAGTAAAAACGTGCTGTTTCATTAAAAGAAAAGAAGAGAAGTATACGACACGGTACCCTTGCTTACCATCATGCTAGTAGCTACTAATATAAAATCTTCTTTTTCTTCATTTTCTGTAGATTTTTTGCATTTCAGGGTTCTAGCTTCCGCCATTTCTCTCTTCTTTAGGCTATCTTAGGTTACTTTTAGCATAATTTTATGATTTCCATGGAGTTTTCTTGTGTTTTTATGATCGTAGTGTAAACTATTAGTGAATTTTCACTCTTTTCAAGGTTTGGGTTCGTAAATTTCCATCTATGAAGATTATTGGAAAAATCTTGAGGAACTCCATTGTTGAGGTTAAGGAGCTTGGTTTTGTAACATTTCTCGTACTTTTTCTAATGCAATGTTTATTTTCATATTCATGTGTAGTATATGTTGAATGTTTACTCTCCATGAATGTGATAAATAAAGCTTATTATGCTTATTAGTGGTGTATGAATATGATGAAGTAGTTGTGGTTATTGATGATTTTGTATTGTAATAGTATAAATTTGGAATTTTACTTAGTTCTATGGTGCAATTAGGTATAACTTGAGTATTGGCTTAATGTAGAGCTAAATAGTGTTTCCTATACATTGGGCCTGCCCCTTTGTTATTCTACTAAGGTTTAGATACCATAATAGGATTCAAAAACCTCGAATAGAATCGAGGATTCTTAATTTGAATGGATAATTCTTGAGAATTAGGACTTAAATCCTTATACTCACCTAGGGCTAAAAATTGGTTGAAATGAGAAATCAATTCTAACATAGTTATTTAAGGAGTAACGGGACTTGAATAGTTAGCTGATAATATAGATGAGATATTGGTAATTTAATACTCCTGCTATATGATAGAATTTACATAATAAGGGTTGGATAAATTTTGTGAGTGTGAGTAAAATCCATATTTAAACTATTATTAATACTTTAATAGTATGGCCACCATAATCTTAGATGATTGTTCACTCGTTAGTTATACATCTTTTATAAAGAAATCTACATCCTAACACCGAGAAGTTGCTAAAATCTATGTTTAATTCAATTATAGTTTTTACTTCTATTTAGATAACTTGCATATTTTTTCCCTTAAAATTGCTCGGTTGCTTGGATTAGAGTAGAAAGTATAGAATCTAGTACTTAGTTATCTTTCTAAACTCTATTCTTTCCTTCATCTCAAAATACGACCTTGGTGCTCACCATATACTATAAATTAATTGGTATGCTTGCCGTTACCTTATGGTTACCACAAATATTTTTTCAAAAGATTGCAAGTGAGTTTAATTTATTGTATAGTGTTTCCACTAATTTTAAAATGGGCAAATTTTATATTTATGTATGACATTGTGGAAGGCGATTGCAATACCAAGTTTTTGGCATTGTTGCTGGGGAAGGCAAAGAAAGTGAAAGTTAGCTAATATTAGATTAGTATTGCTCTTTTAGACTAGGCTTAGAGTAGAATAGATTTAGAGTTAGTTTTGCATGCTTAGAGTAGATTTGCATCTTTATTTTGTTAAGAACTTTTTACTATGTTGTTCTTGTTACTTTATAGGACCTGTGAAGAGGTTACTGATAGCTTAAGTAGTTGTTTGGAGAAGAGATAAACCTCTTGCCACAGGATCATATTGGGTTGGGATTATTGAAACCCTTTGTATTTAGCCTCTTAGGATTACCTTTGTGTTAAAATTCAGAAGCCTCTATTGTTTTATGCCAAGAAGAGGAATTACTGATTTTGAATTGTTAGTTAATTATGAAGTTGATAAAATATTTCATAGATGACTATGAGAAAGAAGAAGATCTATTGAGATGGAGAATTTGAATGAAGGAAATGGACATGATGTTGGTGTAGGAATTAGTGTATATATGGACGATATGAGTGGAGAAGAATATTAAAATGGATAAAATGGTAATGTGAATGGTAATAGGCTAAATGGAATGAATGTTAATGGTAATGAGAATGTACACCAAAGAGCTTTATGGGAATACACTATACCAACCATGGATGGTTTTGCACTAACAGTAGCATGACCTGCTATTCAAGCTAACAATTTTGAGCTTAAACCTGCATTAATACAAATGATACAAATGAACTAGTTTGGTAGAAGTGCTTTAGAAGATCTAAATGAACACCTATAGAGTTTTCTTCAATTGTATGCAACCTTAAAAAAGTAACGATGTTTCTAAGGATGCTATTTGATTAAAGGCTATTCCCATTATCCTTAAGAGATAAAGCCCAAAGCTGGTTGTATTCTCTACTACCTCATTCTATCACAACTTGAGAGCAATTAGCCTAGAAATTTTTATCAGGATTTTTCCCTCCATGCAGAATAATGAAGATGAGGAATGACATTAACATGTTTCGCTAATATGATGGAGAGTCTTTGTATGAAGCATGGGAATGGTATAAGGAGATGTTGAGAAGATGTCTACAATATGAATTACCAATCTGGTTACAAGTTCAAACTTTTTATAACAGTCTATTAGGAAGTTTGTGGTCCATGATTAGTGCCACATCTGGAGGTAACATGATGAGAAAAGCTTTGAGGAAGCACTTGAATTGATGGAAGAGATGGCTTCTAATTCTTTTGGATAGCATGTTGAGAGAACAAATGCTATAAGAGTGGCGAGCATAGATGAGGAAGGCAAATTCAGTGTGATAACTTCACAGGTTGCTGCCCTCTCTAACAAATTGAACAAGATGCTTGATGCCAAGGAAAGTACGGCCAAAATGTTAGATGCAAGAAGTGTGGTGGTGTTGATCATGATGAGTTCAATCACTACTAGTATTGGCATGAACAAGATTAAGGCATTCAGGCAATTAATTATATGAACAACTTTCAATAGAGAGCACCAAATATTTACAATGCATATCTAAACAGTTTTGCTTAGGGTAGGACCAAAATTCTAATTTTAGATATGGGATCAACTAACCTAATGGACAAAATTTCCTACCTCTTCCAGACACTACAACAAAGACCCTAACAAAACTTTCAATCACAAAAGGAGAGGGAGAATAATGATATGATGAGGAGGTTGTCCTCTTAAGAATCAGCCATGAAAAATATTCAGATCTAATTGTAGCAAGTTTCTAAGATGTTAGGTACTAGATTGCAAGGTACATTACCTAGCAATATTGAAAAGAATCAAAGAGAGCAAGTAATGATAGGAGCACTTGTAAACACATAAGCTAGTACGTTTAGTGGAAGTCAAAAGATGAAAATGTAGCTAAGACTTGTTGTAATGACTGCAAGAGAGATCATTTAGAGATTCAAGATTCTGATGAGGAATTTGAGATTATTGAAGAGATCATGCCAGAAGAGGAATAGTTAGAGATTCTTATTTCAGAAGAGAGCATAGAGGAAGAAGGTAAGGGTAAAGAATTGCAAATAGGGATAACAGAGGAAGAATTTGAGAGAATGGTTGAAGAAAAACATGTTAAAATGTTAAATAGAGAGGAAGATCCCTCAAAGGATAGCCATAACATGGAAGTTGATGATCCCCCTTTATTTCAGAGTAAGGCCTTTAAGGAGAATGAATCAAAAGAGGAATTAGGAGAAAATGATCTAAGTAACTCAAGTAAGTCAGTTATGATCAAGGCAACAATGAAAGAAGAAAGTGAAGATTTCATCTCACTACTTGAACTTGATGTTGAGGAGATCGAGGAGTCAGTAAGGGTATTATACATGAGAAAATATTTGTATATGCCACCAAAGAGAGGAGATCTAGGCTAGTTTACCATTCCTTATGTCATTCTTGAAAAGCACTTTGCAAGAGCTTATTATGACTTAAGGGCTTCTAACAATATTATGTATGGAGAGCTGATGAGAAAACTGGGACAAGAAGGATTCCTTAGGGAGGTGAATTTTTGTCATGTCATTCATTGACAGGTCAACAAAGAAGCTATTGGGACTTCTCATAGATCTTGTTATAGAAGTTGGTCGTTTCAACTATATGATAGATTTTATTGTGATGGAAATGAATGATGGAACACAACCACTCATCTTAAGTCGATCATTTTTGGTGAAGACTGGGGAGCTGATAGATGTTAAAGGCAAAAAGATAGTTTTGAGATGTAAGCCATTAAAAATCAAGTTGTTTCCAATAAAAGTTAAGGAGAAGAGGAATGAAAATGAGGATATTCATGCTGATTTCAATGATTTGAGAAATGAATTTGTTAAGGAGTGGAATGGTTCTCCTTATTGGATATTTGGTCAAGCTGAAGATGAAAACATTGAAGAATAGGCCAAGAAATATCCCGACCTCCACCTATCATGATGATTATAAGAAGGGTTAGGTTGAGGGACATAAAACCTAAGTGTTGGTTAGGAGGCAACCCACTAGAGTTTTATTTAATTTTCATGAACTTTCCGTTAAGTTTTTCTAGTTTTGTTTTATGTTTTGAGAAAATGGTTAAATAAAATACTTTGAGATGATTTATGTTCTTGTGTAGACCTTTAAAAAGGCTTGAGTTTAGCTCTAAGGGGACTTGAAGAGCAAAAGGAAAACAAAGCAGCTTAGCTTAATTCTCTGGGTAGTTTTGTTCTAACCTTACCTTTCTAATTTACATTTGATGATGAGCTGAAATGGTATAAGAAATGAAAGTTGGGGGTAGGGAATACATGGAGTGAATTGAAGCTATGGCTGCATTTTCCTAAATTGATCTTACATTTGTGTTGAGTATTTGGTTCCTAAGTTTGTCTTATTTTCTTAAAATCTCTGAGTTGTGAGAAAAAAGAGCAAGTAAGTTTTGTTTTTATTATGTTCATGAATAAGGATCATATGGAGTCAACTTATTACATTACTTTAGAATTAATGAACAAAATCTTTAGATTAGATTGTTAACCTTTATATTTAAATTTAGATTCATGAGATGAGAATAAGATGGTGCCACTAGTTAGAGTTAGGCATTTACTTTTTAGAAAATTGATTTTCATATATTGTGCTCTTTGAATTTCCAAATGGTTAAGTATAGTGTTAAAGAAAATGATGAAATTGTTTTGGTCTTGAAAAGAATCTCCTAATAAAAAAAAATAGGCTAAAATTCTAAAGTTAGGGGTGAACCAAACCAAAATAAAAAATAGAATGGAAAAGAAAAAAAAAAAACAAAAAAGAAAGAGAGAGCACGGGTGAACATCTAGGATGCCCAATAAGTGTTAGGCACATGTTTTGGAATGATGAATTCTAGAATAAATTCATGAATCCTTAGTGTTCATTCGGGGAAAAAGTGAGGAATAAAGAGCTCCCTTGAACAAAAGTTCCAGATGCATGAGTGAAAATTGGCCATAATTAAGAAAAATGAAAAAAATTAGGAGATTCGAGTAAAGAACAATCCAATTTTATTATATTTTTCTAAATTATGGTTGGCTTAAGGGAAGGATTAAGGCTATGTACATGTTGATTAATCTATAAATTGTAAGGGCCTTTCTCTTCCTTTGTGATAACTTACTTGATCTCGAGTTATCCAATCTTGAGTTAAATAAAAGGCTTAACTTTATGAACCATGGATTAATTCATTTATTCTCTTAGATATGTAATTGGGCACACTCAACTATTCACTTAGCTTTCATGAACAATAAATTGCTTGCTAAAAGTTGAATTGAAAAAAAATGCACAACTTAATATGTATAAACTAGAGGATAGACTTAACAACAAAAGAGTAAAGAGTCCATCCTTTACCCATTGCTCTACAAGTAGTTTAACCTTACTTGAGGATAAGTAAGTTATAAAGCTACAAGTTGTTATTGGTTTGACGACATGTGTTTACCTTTGCTTTCTCACCCTATGGCTATAGCCAGTAGAAACCACCACTTTTATTAGAACCATTGTAACCTACGCTTTTAAACCTAACCCTTTTTGTGCTCCATTGCAACCTTTAGCCATACTTACGACCAAACATTGGTCACCTTCAAAAACTGACATCACCATACGTCCTCTTTTAAAATGAACATCACCAATGTCTTCCTCCTTGATCACAGTTGCCCAAATACCACCATTGCCCTCTACTTCTGATAACCACCAAAAACACCTACCTTACATCAAAACACTTTCACTAATTCTACTTTTTGGCAATCAAAATCTTACAAATCTTGACTTTCTTGCTTGAAATATGGATCGAACGTTGCTTAGAGAAGTGGTTCAAACCACTGCTGTTATGTTTACAACTAGGACCTGACCCGCATATTCTTCCTTAGACCAAGATCTGGCCCATGCTTATAGGTCTAGAAGGTAGGTTTGTTTTGTTATTTTAATATTTTTTGTTTTTTTTTTTTTATTTTGGCCTATTATTCTTCTTTTAATTTTTAGGTTTTATAGCTTTTCTTAAATACATCCTTACTAACTTTATTTTTCTTTAAGGTACTTGATTTTGAAAAGTATGATGGCATTAGTTGCCCCGAACTTTACCTAGAATAAGCTAGCTCGTGCTTCTACAATTAGTACAAATTTAATATTAGTGTCACCCCATCCATGTGGGATTTGAACATCGTGTACAAGAAGTTTAGTAGGAGTTTCAAGGAATATGCCTAGAGATGGAGGGGCATGGAAGCTACAGTAACTCTTTCATTATCAAAAAAGGATTTGACCTTTGCCTTTGTCAATACTCTCAACAACCCATACTACTAGCATTTGGTAGGTCATATAGCTTAACTTTATAGAGATTATAGTAGCAAGATGTAGAATTGAGGGTGCTATTACTACAATAAAGCTCCTTAACTTAGAAATGCTAGAGAAGAAGACATTTCCTTTGAAGCTCACTAGTTAGGCTAAGGAAGCCACTATAAGTGTTGTCAATACTAGCAATTTTGCTAAGCTAGCATCTCTATTAACTATATTGGGAGGCTAAAATCCTATAACAAACCCATATTAGGCTAATTGCCCATAAAGGTGGTAGTTTACTAAGATCCATATCCCCTAAAGCGAGGTCCTTTGCATAGTTAAGGGAAGAGAATCTTTTGACATTTGAGATACCAAAGGAGGATCAAAAGCCAAAAGACTATAATCTAGAACTCCATTGTAAGTTTCACTTGGGGCAAGTAGGCTAGTCTACAGACTAGTGTTGGAAGTCAAGGCATAAGATTTAGGACCTTATCAATGCTAAGTTAGTGTAGTTGGAATTTATTAAGGCCTTGATGCCAAATGTAGGTAATAACCCTCTATCAAACATGCACATACAATTGACATGATCGTAACTAAGGAGTCTAAATTAGCGATATATCTAGATAGTCTCGCCATCATAGTGGAGTAAGTGGCATGGATCTTAAGGCGTGGAGGGCACCTACAAAATATGAATCTCAATAAAATAGAATGTTTTCCATACGAGTTAAATCTTTTCCATAATAATTGCATGTTTCCCATAATAACTAAATATTTTCCATAATAATTGCATATTTTCCATGAAATTTCATGTTACATGTCTTTTCCATAAAAATTGCATTTTTTTTAAATTAGATATTTAAGGGTTTTTCTAAAAATAAAAAGGTATTTCTATCACTTAGTTTTATTTTTTTAAAAATAAAATGTTATTGATTAGGTTCTTTTCAAAATTAAAGTTTTTAGGTTTTTTCACAATTGGGAATGAAAGTTAGGTTTTTAAAGGTTTTTCTTAATTAAAAAAATAAAATGGCTAAAAATGTAAACCTAACTATTTTTTGAAAATAAAAATAGCCTACATACTAAAGTTTTTTAAAAAAATAGAACTATATTGATTTGATCTAGATTAGTGAGTACATAAGTACTTTTAGGGCAACCATAAAAAATAAATTTTTTTTAGAGATTCATAATAAAAAAAAATAATTCTTCAAATTTTTGTCACTTTTAGAAAAATTATAAAAAAAATAAAAGCCTATTAGTTATTTTTTTCCCTGCATAGTGACTTTATTTTAATAAGTTAATTCATGAATTCGGTTTTCTAGTTAGATTTTTCTAAAAATTATTGTTCTTTTTAAGAAAATTCACAAACTATTAGCTACTAAAAAACCCTAATTTCCCTTTTTTACTAGTTGTTGACTCTAAACTTATTTTTCAAAAATATTTATAGATATTTTTTAAGAAGAATGTTTTTCCTTAATTTAATATCAAGTAATCTATATTAAGTAGGTTGGGTTTAGTATATATTAAATTAAGAATAATTAAGGAAAATTAAAATAGGGCTCGACCAGAGTTCTAAGAAGAAGTAGTTGGTGTAAACATACGTGAGATTCCCTAAAAGGAGCCTTCTACATCTTCCTAGAGGCTCAAGTCATCTACACGACCTAAAAACCTTACTTTCCTTTTTTTTTTTTTCATACTAGTTTTATTGGTTGATAAAAAGAAAGGAATTCTTGTTGAGGGATCTAGACAAAATTTTCCATGTCAATGCAAAAAAAACTGGGGAAGTTTCAGTCCTCTTTACTTTTCTTTTTCCCTTTTTGTTTTTGTACTTCAATGATTATGTATGTTGGGGATAATGTACAACTTAAGTGTGAGGGGAAGAATTGGGAGATTGTTGAATTATGAATAAATGAGATTTGTTTTTTAAAAATCTCTTGGAAATACTAAAGAGTCTAGCTATAGTCACATTGACTTGAGTAATTAAGCTTGGGGTGTGCCTCCTTAGTTAAGAACGCTCATCAACTTGGGTGACGAGCTCAAGAATGTTGACTATAAGTTCATTATAGGGGTTAAGAGAGAAGTCCATGTGAAGGCTAAAACTTATAGAAAAGTGAAAAGATCTAAATTGGGTAGAGTTTGTATATAGCTTGAAGGGGAGTTTTAATACCTAGTGGCTTAAAATCATTTGCTCTAAGACATATTGACCAATTGAAATTGCTCCATTTCAATAATGAAAAGAAAAATCCTCTACCAAAAAATTGAATGAAGTAAGGGGATAATCAAAAGATGAGTTAATGTAATATGCATCCAGTTTGAGTTTTTGTGATAAAAATAAAAGAATAGAAGATCTCTCCTCCTGACTTATAGTAATGAAATGCTAACAACTTTTTCTTAGTTTGTTGACGTCTGTTTTAATCTTCAGTTTAGTTTTTATTTTAGTAGTATGGTTAGCTTTGGGTTATTTGAGTTGATCGTTGGAAATTTAGTAGGTTTTTGATGTTAATATTTTAAGTACTCTGAAGGCATGAAGTGATGAAGGAAGAAAGGATGATTTTGAAGGAAGTGGTGAAGCTCTTGAATTAAGGATGTAATCTTCTAAGTTATGACAAGAATTGATGACTTTAACTTTTATTATTTTACTTGAGGACAAGTAAAAGCTTAAGTATGGGAGAATCTGATTACATTCATTTAGCATATATATTACGTGGAGGATTTGTATAGTTTTTCTTCATTGTTGGTGTTATTTGTAGATATTTTAGAGCTTATTTATTGATTATTTCATTTTTAGGTCTTTGAAGAGCTTTTAACGAATTTTTGAAGAATTTAGCAAAAAATTAGAGCTTTGATGGACGATGTACCAACTAAGCTATTCAAGTGAAGAATTTTTGTATGCAAAACTAAGTCTAGAAGAGATCACATGTAGGGATTGCGGTCATGCTTCTAGCCATAATCCTTTCATCTAAGAATTTCACAAATTTCAATAAGAATCAGGTGTAAAGGAGAATCATGCATAGAGATCATGACCGTGATCTTATGGCATGATCATGCTATTGATAATAAAATCTCTTATTTTTGGAATGTTCCTTTATAACCCTAGGTTAAAGTTCTATAAATAGGAGTTTATACTTATTTGCTACGAAGAGAGAGGCCCCGTAGAAGAATTGTGTAGGTTAAAATAGTAGCAGGTGTTCCTCTCTTTTTATCATTTCTTTTATGAATTATCTCATGTTTTGATTTAATTGTTCTTAGTAAATCTTTGTCGAACCTTAGTTTCTATGTGATAATTATTTGTTATTCAATCTACAATATTACCTTTAAGATCTAATTACATTGCATTATTTGTCTCTAATTCAATATTACTAGTTATTGAATTAATAAGTGACTCTGTAATAGAGTTTGTGAGATCTTATAATAGATGGATTGATATAATTAGAAATAATCAAATAGACTAAAACAGTTAGCTATTTAGTTTTTTTGAATTAAGGCAACCTAATAGTGGAATTCAAGACTTGAATGTGACTTTGAGATATTTTATTGCGTAAGCGATTCGGATAAAGTATACTCAAGGTTAGGAGTTAGCTAAGAGACACTAGTTCGATTATTCATATTAGGAATTCCCACGATCTAATGAGTGATTGAGATTTGAAAGTTGTATAGAACAAGGTAGTAAATAATAAATCTACTAAGGATTATGTCTTTTCTAATTTAGTTAATCTTCTTGTTTATTTTATTGCTTTTGTTTTCTTATATTTGTTCTTACTTGTTTTTCGGGTTTTATTTTATTTTATTTTATTTTATTCATTTGTTCTTGATAGATAAGTTAGATAATTGGAAATTTAGGGAAGACTACTAGTAATCTAAGGTTTCCTCGATTTCTTGGTTCCTTGTAGAATTAACAACTTGAAGTCATAATTCGTTTTATATGATAACTTGATTAGGTGCACTTACCTATACTTCTCATCACATTCTGAATTTAAGTTTGGAGATTTCAAATTGTCAAATTTGGGTACTTACTACCTATGTGCTAACCAATTATTATATTAATGTTGCTAATTTTGATTATCATTTGGACATTATTACCTAAGTGATAAACCCTAACACTAGGTAAGGTTGTAAGTAGCATGCGTAGTCCAACTCACCTTAAGTAAAGGTCTTAAGATACGATCCTTAGTCATATGGTTAGTGTCTCCAACACTTAGTAAGCTCATGGACTAGGATGAGAGACTTAGTCGTATAAGTGTACCATACTAATCAAACCATCATATCATAAATTTTCAACAAAATAAATATAATCTCTACAAGACCCCTCTTTACCTCTACTTGATGTGATGAACGACATTATCAATGTTGTGTCATGCACATACATGACCATTTAATTATTAGGCTTGATATAGTCAAGTTTAGTCTATTGAACGATCATGTAATATCACAGACACTTGAGCAAATTAATATAGCAAGATGTATATATGTATCATGTAGACTTGTTATCTTATCATTAAATTGTCATAATAGCACAATTAAATAAATACATACAAATGCATGACCTCGTTACTCCTAAGTAATCCAATTTATTATCTTGTTTTAAGTGCCACTACACTACATATACATACAAGCATTGCAATCATAGAAGAAATATTCACTTAGCTTGTCAATCAAGAATCATAATAGTCCTTCGGTAGTTTAAAATCTAAATCAGTATCTCCTGATAATGAAATAATAATAGTACTAGTGGAATCATGCTAAATTCCTAATCAATTGCTCTAATTCTCTCTATATTATCCCCGGTATGGTTAAAATATGTTTTTGTTATATCTTTTCCATTTTAAGTTTGATTTTCGCATTCTTATAGTTGACTTTGTATAATTTTGGATATACTTTCATATGGTGTGGTCTATTTTAGGATTTGGGACCCATAAATAATTGTTTGGATAGGGATTGTATTAGAATTTATATGTTCCCCTTTTTATTTAGTTGATTTTCTAGTTTAACTAAATATTTGAGGGTTCAAGACCTTACTTTAGTCACTTGTCTTTATTAACTAGAATTTTATATTGCTATGGGGCCTGTGTTTTATTTAAGTCTCAAGTTATAGGTTTGCTTAGCTCCATTAAGTTTCAACTTATAGAAAATTAGACTTTATCTTAGGCTTAAGGTCTATTTTAGATTAATGTGCCTAAATTATTTATTATTAGGCCTTTATTTCTTTATTCAAAGACTACTTAATTAATTGGGCCAATTACATTTTAATTCCATGTCCATCTCTTATTATATTAAGGCCTAAAATAACCCTTTTTAACTAGTTATGAGCTTTATTTGTACTTAAGCCTATTAGGAGCTCTCTAATTTATTTAATGGGTCTAAGGAGCTTTTCAATTAAGTCTCGATTATCTAGTATACATGCTAGTCACTTGTAATCAAGTGCGCCTAATGTAATACCCCTTACATGTTTGGAGAATGAGCTCTAATTATTGAGGCGCCTTCTGGTGTAACGACTCGAAGTATGCTGAAACTTCGAAGTTAAGCCTGCTTGGGCTAAAGCAATCTTAGGATGGGTAATCTCTTGGGAAGCTACTGCATGAGAGGATAAAACCGTGCAGCTTTCCATGCCAAAGTGGATAATACCTTGGTGAGAGGAATCTTGGCTCGGTCATTACAGGTAGTATCAAAGCAATCCACCAATCGGAAGGTTAGAGCCTTACCTGGTGGTGATTTTGGACTTATGTAACGAAATTGATAAGGACGTCAGTTTTGTAAGGGGGTAGATTGTAATACCCCTTACATGCTTGGAGAATGAACTCTAATCATCGAGGTATCTTTTGGTGTAACAGCTCGAAGTATGTCGAAACTCTGAAGTTAAGTGTGCTTGGGCTAAAGTAATCCTAAGATGGGTCATCTCCTGGGAAGTTATTGCACCAAAGGATAAAACCGTGTAGCTTTCCATGCTAAAGTGGACAATACCTTGATAGGAGGAGTCTTAGTCAGGTAGTTACACTTAAGGCTTGATTTATAGGCCTTTTAACTCATTTCAAGCCTAATTCATATCCTAGGGTATATATTTATTTTCTAGTCTATCCTAATGGGTTATATGAGTTATTAAACTCACTAAATGATCCATTTCATCATATGTTCTAAATATGGTTTTCATAATATATTGGGATTGAAATTGACTTTTTCTAAGTCCAAAGTCTAATTTGAGCTAAATTACCTAATATAAGTCTTGTTTAGCTTCTTATCTTGCAAGATCAAGCCCTATATCTTAATTAATCATAATTAATAATGTGATTAACCATCTAGATCATAACTTCTAGCAAGCTTAACTATCATTAAGTGATGATTCAAGGTGATCATGTAGTCAACTTTGCTAAAATATGCATCAAACCGCTTTTATAATGCATTTTAACTTACTTTTTTTGTTATTAAAATAATCATGAGAAATAAAAAATATGATGGAAATATGCATGTTTATGTTTCGACCTTATTGTGCATGCGGAGTTTCATGGTGTTTTCTCAAATTTTCATCAAGTTGTCTTGTTAGGACAATTTCTATACTTTTAGAAATACAAGTTACATGTTAACTACATACATGAATGAAAATATGATCATATGACCCTAATGTAACATCTATATAAGAATGAAATTTTTATTCAGTATTTCTAATCTTATATCCTCAAGATATCATGTCTATAACTAGTGTAAAAAGAGAACTTGAGTATATTTTACCTTGGTTTAGAATGTATCAGTTCCAACTTTTCCCCTAAAAAACAAAACCAAGACATGCTCCTAAGGAGGATAAGGGTTATTGATTGGGAAGTAAAGAGTGATGGTTCAGTGAGTGGTGGCCATTTGGAATTTGGTGGCGTGTAGTGGTGGCTAGGTTATTGGGGGGTTTTTGAACTTCCAACTTATTTTCTACCTTTTCCTTTAGTTTTTGTTTGTAGGCTTCAAGAGAGGATTCTTAGGATTTGTTTTAGAGAAGAAGAATAAATGAGAGTGATGAGTAAGAGGGCTATAGTGGTTGGTTATTAGGTGGAGAATTAAGGGGGCAAAAATTCCTCTTCCAATGATTGCATGATTGCATAAGATGGGGACCATTGCTTTTTGTCAAAAGTTGCTAGGATTTGTCCCCTAAAAGTTGGTCCAATCCTTAATCTTGTCTCCTTATAGTTAATTACTTGTCTTTTATAGTTAATTTGTTTATCCTCTTAGCTAATCAATGATGCTTAGGTGTATGTAAGTGGTTAGATGGAATTCTAAACTTACCAATATAATTGCTAGTATGCATGACCTTAATTAATCATAATTTTGGGTTTTTCCTATTTAGTTAGATTAATTGAGATTATTAGGTCACCTTATCTAATTATTTTAAGGCATCTAAGGTTTGGAATTTATTATTGCTATTTGATTATGATTCAAAGGGTAAATTAGGACTTTTAAGTGATCAATCAACTTATAGTTAGTGAATAATTTACCTACACAATTGCAATTTATTAATTAATTTATGGTTTTTGATACTAATATAGAGTTTTTAGAGCCGAGTTGGGGTCTCTTGCATATTACAAATTAATTAGAGCTCTAGGGTTCCGAAGGTACATTTAGGGTTTTAGTTTCAGTTTTAGGATTTCAAACGTATCGTCGGGGCTTTTTATTTTAATATTCATTTTAAATTTAGTTTATCCTTTATATGGTTTAAGGGACTCATATAGGCTTTAACTAATCAACTCGAGTTTAGGTTTGAAAATTTCATGGGCCTTACAATATGAGTGCACCATACTAGAAATACTTTAATTCCATTTTATAAATAACAACCTTTGCAAGATCCTTCTTTACATTTATGTGATCTGAAGGCTAGTGCATTAATTATGCAATGACATGGTTATGCATGACCTTATTTGATTTATTATTACCTAGTGTAGATACTTTATTTATGCTGTTTTTAAGTTTTAATTTTGCCGAGTTTGTAACGAAGATAATAAACTTATTTAGTTGATTAGTTTATTAGATCCACTAGTTGATGACAATAAAATAAAAATAAAAACATAATAATAAAATAAATTGATAAAAAACAAAAGATAATTTTCCATTAGTTCATTAGGTTCATTAATTTGTTTGAATTGTTAGTTTTATTAGTTTATATTTATGTAGCTCAACTATCACATTTATTATGATTATTAGGTAGAAGGTAGGAGGCAATTAATTTATTCTTTAGGTTAAAAAAAGAAAAAGAAAAAGAGAAAGTTTCATCTAACATTAAATAGCCTAAATAAAATTAGTGTGAGAATTAAGATTAGTACGATGAATAAGGCAGGCGAGTTGGTCTAGTAAGCTTTGGGATTGAATCATACGTGCACCTAAAGGTATGTTTTATTTTTGCCCCAATTCTTGTCACATGCAAGGCATGTGACATTTTCTTCCCTAACGAAGTAGACCTAGTTTAGACATGGAGATATGAGCAAGTTTCTAGTATACGAACCTTGAATGTACTTTATTGAATCTTTCACTTTTTTTTTTTTTTATCATTTTTGATATAACACTATGACATCATTACCAAAAATTCAAAATATCTCATAGATTTGCATCAATATCTACAAAATAAAGATTTGATAAAATCAAATATTAGCTTAAGTTTTGTCCATCTTTTACACTGTACATGCATATCCTAAGCTCCAAATTCAATTTCAATTATACAATCATAAAGAATAATACTTTATGAAACATGAAACAGGTTTAGATTAGATTAAAATTCTTAGAAATCGAATTAACAATTTGTTTCTCTCTCTAGCCTAGTTGAAACCCAAACCTAAACTTCTCTCTAAATTTTCATCTCATACAGTCAATATTAAGGGAGTACAAGTTTAGATTTGTGTTTTGGATGCTCATTGATCAGGAGAAGGAGTTTCTTTTGCTTTAAGACTTGAACTTGGAGCCACAATTTGGTGTTCGAACTTATTATATCAGTATAATATGGGTGATGACTTGTGAGTTTTGTACTTCTGTAATACATTTGGGGAAAAGTTGTACGAAAATGGGATGTTTTAGAAAAATTTTATGATAATGGTATAGTGAAGGTGCACACTTCATTGTATAAGGATTTTTTATATTGAAAGCGCACTGTGTGAGTGTGCCTTGTAATGAGGAAGGCGTGCTCACATCATGCGCCTTCCATTTCCTTATAAATAGCCTAATTTTCACAGTTTTCGCTCATTCTCACTTCTTCTAAATACATAAAACACTTAAAACCTTTAATTTTCTCTTTCGAAGTGATAGCGTGACCCTATTTTCTCTCTCCAAACAACAATGTAACCTAATTCTCCTTAACCCATTTATAAGTAACCCTCAACCATATTTGTTTCGCAATAATTCTTATTAATTACAAATTACATTGTTAGTATAGTTATAGTTATATTGTCCATATGAAATGTAGTTAGATGATTATTTTTTTAGTGTTTGTATTTTCATAATATGCATATTGCATTTTGTTTATTATTCATATGATAATATATAATTATATAAGTTGTAGTGGTTTTGTAAAAAAAAAAGATATATGAGACCCATAGATTGTATGTGATTTTATTAATGTATTAGTGAAGAACATATATATTTATAATCATAGTATATAATGAGATACCCCAACAAGAAGTAAAATTGTGTAAGTGCGATAAAATGCCCTATTGAGAATTGACGTCATGTGGGTGCTTAAAGTTATAGTGTATGATAAAATGGCCTATCGAGAAATGAGGTTGTGTGGGTGCTTAAAGTTATAGTGTGTGATAAGATGCTCTATCGAAAAGTGAAAATGTGTAGGTGCGATGAGACACCCCATCGAAAATTGACGTCATGTGGGTGCTTAAAGTTATGGTGTATGATAAGATGTCTCATCGAGAAATAAAGTTGTGTGGGTGCTTACAGTTATAGTGTAAAGTCATAGTTTGTAATAAGATGCCCTATTGAGAAGTGACAATGTGTGGGTGTGATGAGATACTTTACTGAGAATTTACATCATATAGGTATTTAAAGTTACAGTATATGATAAGATGCCCTATCGAGAAATGAAGTCGTGTAAGTACTTATAGCTATAGTGTGAAATTATAGTCTGTGATAATATGCCCTACTAAGAAGTGAAAACATGTAGGTACGATGAGACGCCCCATCGAGAATTGATGTCTTGTAGGTGCTTAAAATTATAGTGTATGATAAGATGCCCCATCAAGAAATAAAGTCATGTGGGTGCTACGAACTGTGCAAAATCGTATGGGCTTTATTGAATTTTTAATTCATGAATCAATAGCTTATCAATGGTTGATTATGTGAAGGCAATTGTGTATGTGGGTAGGAATATAGTAAATGAAAGTAACAGTCTACAATATGATAGGGACCTAGTGAAAAGTTAAAGATGAGAAAGGATTCCAACTTCAGTCATTTCCTAGGTAAATCACCATATATGGGTTGTTCATAGTTAAGGACTAAGGGGTGTTGATCTAGCTTATTATGACTGGTATAAGGATAACACATGCCGATGCATCACCCATCATGGGGCAGTGATAGGATACTTGGTAAGCTTTCCTTCCATATTTATCTTATGGTTTTTCGCAAAGCAATGTGCATGAATATAACATGAAATGTTTCATTAACTATAGGCAGATACTCTACCTTGGGCGAGATTGGTAGATGATGTCAACACTACTCATCATATCATCGATGGTGGCCTTCACCATCTTGAGGAGCATAGCTATTTGATATTATTTTCCAATTAGCTAGTTGATTCAGCCCCTATATCTACCCCTCGTCCGTGTGTAGGTCCTAAAGTTCGAATGCGAGGACATCGACCAACAAAAGCACATGGTTAGGGATACGGTGATGATTCTATGGCACCGGGATCTTGCTATTCCATTAACTTGGGTAAGATTAGTAGCAGTACACCACCCGTTAATGCCTCCAGTTTTGACCAATCCTCATTTGACACTCCAGATGCTTACGTGTGGATGTATTTGCAGTCGACATCGCTAGCTCCTTGTAAACGTCATATAGGATGGTCTAAGTCATTACACATATAGGATGCTGACACCTAACTACCACCATCACTGCCTATTCTAGTTCTTCATATAGATTTCACCAATACTCCTCTATAGCCATTTGAGTCTTAGCCATAGTCATTTGAGCCTCAGTGGTCGGAGGGACCATCCACTCGTAGACTATCATTATTATCTCATTTCAAAAAACAATTAACTAAATGTAGGAAGAAGTAGTTGTAAATAACTATATTTGTATCATTTAGTTTGATTGTTATGTATTATCGATATCTATTACTCACTATATAAATGATTTTTATAAATGATGTTTCATATTACATTACTATTCCCTTAATACCGATAGTTTACTGTATATATATTTTTTATATACTATACTTGCTTTTAACTGGTTTAGTTGGTAGTTTAGCGAATCATTTAAGCCGACCCATTATGTTAATAGTTTTCGTAGGTAGTACACTTAGTTAGAGAGAATGTGAAGTATGAATTGTATTTAGGAGTGTAATAGGTAACTAACTTGCCATATTGAAAGTACTTAACTAGGGGGACCATATGACATTGGAGGGGTGCAATAGTGACATTGAAGGGGATGTGTATCTATATAATAGTTTATATAAAGATTAAATTAAATTTTTATTATATAATTAGATAAATTAAATTTAATTTATAAAAAAGAAAACAATGGAAAGCGTGCTCAATAGATGTGTCTTTTTTGTTGACACTCAAAGCCTGTTTATTGAATATGCTTTTAGTATCTACAAAGAAGGCGTGTCCTTTGAGCATACCTTCTATATTAAAACACAAGATATGTATACATAGCATGTCTTCAATATAAAAAAATACATATATAGTAAAGGCACTGCTTCGAACGTGTTTTTATTATATCATTTTCGTAAAATTTTTTAGAATGCTTTATTTTCGTACAATTTTTCCCTAAATATACTATTGAAGTACAAAACCCGATGACTTGCGGTATTAAGGCATCCTCCACCATCGAAACAGTGAAGTTGATAAGCTCATAGGCTCTGATTGCTACCGGTTTGACTTCTTGATGGAGAAGAAATCAATTTCCTCCATTCGTTCTTGTGTGACCGCAGTAGGAAAAGCACGTGACCTGCACCGAATCTAAAGTTGTTGACCCATGTCCCCTACATGGCACGACCCATTGAGGTGGGTTATTTTCTATTGTTTGTTTATGTTCTTATTTGTTTTGTAAGATCGAGTAGGAAAAAATAAAAAAAGAAAAGCAAAAGTAGTTAAGTTTCTTACAATTATTTGTTACTAATTTTCTTGCTTCTTTTTTTATTGGTCTGACATGTTTGTTTAATTAATCTTTTTATTAATGAATTCTTGTGTCTTACATGTTTATTGCAAGTGTTGTGACCATTGATTCTTAATTATTTGTTGCATGTCTCATTAATCATGTTATCATGTCCAGTTTATTTGCTTTGCATATCGGATATATTAGTTGTCATATGAATATGTTAGTATAGAAATTGCATAATTAACATCACGAGTCGTTATGTGATTGCATGTTTATATGATTTGCGAAAATTATGATGGATCAAAGCAAAGTTCGCGTTATTATTATGAGTTTGTCAAATCTCTTTGCTATTGGTGTGATTTGGTCAGTTTAGGATTTTATGATATATTTTCATGGCTAAATATGTTTTGCAGGGTTTTCTTTTTTAAGTTTTTGCATTGGTCAGCGGGAATTTTTCATCCTTTTCGTGTTATTATCATTTTTTGCATGTCCTTGTTCTGGTGTGTTAATTTAATCAGAATCATATTTCATAGTTGCTTTTACCAAAATTTCATTTTTTTCCCATAAATATACATCTTTCATAAAACTAGCAATTTTTAAAAATATCATTTTGAATGTTCACATAAAAATTTGCATCTTTCACAATACTACCGGTTCTTAATGAAATTAGGCATGTTAGGTTTTTCATTAAAAAAATGTTTTGTTATGTAGTGGTTTTTCTGAAAAAAAAAAAAATCCAATGCTTTTCAATGTTAGGTTTTTTAGGGTTATTAAAAAAAGTTGCTAATAAAAATTAGATTTTTAAGAAATAAAAATGAATTGGATAAATAAAGTAAACTTAGCTATTTTTTTAACAAAATAAATAAATACACTAAAGTTTTATAAAAGGAAAAAAAAACTATGTTGGTTTGATTTCGATTAGCGGGTACATAGACATTTCCAAGACAACTGTTAAAGTAAAAGAAAAAAGAAAAGAAGATTTTTTTCTAAAAATTCGTAATTAAAAAAAATCATTTTTCTTGTGTTTTTCTTTTTTCTTTTTGGTTTTATTTCCTTCAAAAGAATTTTTTAAAAATAAAAGCCTCTTAAATAGTGTTTTAATATTCTACATGGTGACCTATAGGTCTTAATAAGTTAGCAATTGAATCTTTCTCTGGTTATCAATTTTTTAACCTTTTTTTTTTCAAGTGGACCTGTAGCTTGATTAGGATTCTTCCACTCATTAATCATAATAATCCTTTTTACTAGCTTCACCAATTGGTGACTTTAAATTAATTTTTTCAAAAATAATTTTAGATAAAAAAATTTATCATTTTTTCAAGAAAAATGAATTTTCCTTAATTATATGTCAAGTAACTTATATTAAGCAGATTGAGTTTAGTATAAATTAAAGTTAAGGAGAATGTGTGAATTTCAAGCTCAATAAAATTGGCAATTCTACAATGGAACAAAATTCCTAAGTGGGCTAGCTATGTTGAAAATTTCAAATATTAATTAATGGGTTTTTATTTTCATATTTATTTGCATTTTTTTTATAAATAGTTGTACTAATTGGATTTTTTGTGGTGATGGCAATGCCTAATAGTTGAGTCTTTTAAGATTAAAGTTTGTTATAACCTCAAATGTGTGCATAGATATGGCTGGACTTGATGTCACGCCCCGAAGTGGCAGAGTCGTAACAGCCTCCACCGTGTAAACCATCCTAAGATAGAAGTTGGCCTTACAACCGCTATCTTAGATCTGACCTACACAAGGCATTTACGACTAACCCACTTTGAAGGAAACGGTTTATAATTCAAATAAATCATTTATCTAAGAAAGTGAGGAAATATATATATATATATATATATTATAATACAGTTATTGCAATTAAGGTTTACAATATTTCTCCGTAATATATTTCCTAATTATTACATTATTCAAAAATGAAAAGTTCTAAAGTAAAAGCTTAAACCTTAAAAATATATATTTATTCTTCAGATGTTTTTCCTCACTCCCTAAGATCCAGTAGTTACTAGCTTTAGAGTAGTTGTTGCCGCTTCTTGGCCAGCACCTGCACGACGTCTATAGGGATGTGAGCAACCACAGCTCAGTAAGTTAGGACGGAGGACTTAAAACTATACCATACACACAACAAGGTTTTCAATCACTTATTAGGTGCAATGTATGTGCAAGCAAATGCCATCGTATGACGTTGTCCGGCCCGTCGTGAGATTAGAGAAATTGCGCCCGCTTTAATCCGGGTTGAAGAGTTGCCGTTAATGCAACAGCTCACGACCAAACCCAAGCTTGTGTAATGGAGACCTTGCTCCTCCCACGAGTACCTTCGAACTACTGCCTTCACCCTCGCCGCGACCTCCTTTTCTGTCATTTAGTTCGACTGAAGATGAAGAAGGGACCATTTTGCAATCCTGCGCTATCCCTTCTGAAGGGATCGGTATTTGGCCGGAGAGTCTTATGTTCCCCTAACGGGTTGCCATGCATGTCCGATTATGATTACTAGTCGGATATTTAATTAAGTCTAGTTTAGGGTGATCAATCCTTTCATACAATTTATACAATATGTGCCAGAGCAACAAACAAAATCATAGCATCACTCATAATTAAGCACATGCACACATTTAACTATCTAATAAACACAACCAAGCATAATCTTAAGCCTCCAAAATACAGTATCGTATTAATCCCAACTTACCTCGACTCCTCGCTTACTCACTCGAGGTCCGATTTGCTCAAGCCATCGCTGATCATCCTTATAACACAAACGTGGTTTCGGCTTTTCATATAACTATTATAAGTTTGTTTTATCCTATAACGCTTATTGTTATGTGTTGTTTAGGGTTTAATATACCTAATTATCTAGGTTTTAAGCATTTTATAATTATTCTAGGTTTGGGTTTAGGTTCGGGTTCTGCATCGATTTCTAAATTAGATTCTAGTTCGATTTCTAAATTAGATTCTAGTTCGATTTCTAGGTACTGTTTTGTACCCGGACCCTAGAAATTTATTTCAACTCATAATGTGAAACTAACCACATTATTTCCAGATATCCTAAATACGATCACTACCCCTAGTCGGCATTTTATTCCATCCGGTACACTTAAATTCGTATTAGTGTACCGAATTTACTCATGTTGTGATAAATTTTTTTACATTTTTTATATAATTACCTAAAATTGAATTTTGTTTTAGATTTGTTATGTTCTGATTTCCATTATTTTATTATCTAATTAAACCTAATTTTTCCATATTTATAAATTTTCAATTCTACATATTCCTAATTTTCTATATTTACCACATAACACCTTCATTATTTACACTTAACACTCCATAGACTAGGATTAGGTTTCCACATCAGAGATTAACATCCCTAAACATCTAATTACTATCTAAATCAGTAATTAATATCCTAATCACCTAATTAATTCCAAATTACCCAATTTTTCCATCATTTTAGGGCTAAAAATTAACTTAAAAATTTCAAAAATTAATTTTAAAAAAATGGCTTCATAGCACTATTCTATATTACATGAGCATCCTACAGAAAAAATTTGAGCTCCAAACTACACTCCTAAGGTCATTTATTTCTAAATCGAAATGTGCTTGGTTTTGAATGATTTCTTAAAGACCCTATATTACGGGATATGTTTTCATCAAAATAATATTTTTCCTACCAACTACATACAAAAATATCCCAGAATAACAAAATTCATAATTTTCTAATCGTATTTACTATTTTTACAAAATTACACAAGAATCGGGCTGGAAATCGGACTCACCGATTTGGGTGGCTCCGGCCACCGCGGGCCACCGTGGCCTTGTTGGCTGGTATGGGTGTTGCCACCATCATGTGGTGGTGGTAGCCGTCCACTCCCAGCTGCTCATCTGATGTGGGTTCCCTTTGAAAGCCCTAATTGCACAGTTTTTTCTAATTTTTTTCTAAATCGAATTTTTCTCTCAATTTTCAGCTCTCTCTAATTTTCTCTGATTTGTATCTATCCAAATGAGCTTCTTAATTTTTCTTGCTACTTATAGACGATTTTTGTAATTATTATGTATTAATTTGACAAGACTTTGTTCAAATTCCTTGATTTTTGGCTTTTAAGTTGTTCAATTTTTATTGGCTAATTTTTCTTTTACAGCTTTGGACCTGCCACGACCTTATCTTGATTCAGCTTATCATCTTCTAATTTTTTCTGATTTTTCCATAATTATTTTATAATTTTCTTTAATTATTTTATAATTTTATTTGCTTAGTTTTTGGCCAATTTAGGTAATTACGCGTATTTTTATCTACACGTAAATACATGTGGGGTACACGTGAACATTCCTAAATATTATTTTGGTCATTCTAAAATTTTTATTATACATATAATCTATCTCTAGTAATTTATTAATTATTATATTACACTTTTCGCCTTTTCGGTAATTAGCAATTATTATGCTTAAAATTTGAAAATTTTATAGTCTCCTATTTCACTATTTATTTTCTTAAATTTAAGTTTACGAGGTCATTTTTACTAATATTTCTCTAAATAGTTTATAATTTGGGTTTGATCGGATCCTTTAACCGATCGCCCTAAACCTTAGGTTCTAAGTTCAATCCTATGGTTACTTGGCTTAACTTTGGGGCTTACACCTGAACCATCTCAGAACCCTATAACAGGTTGCCATTGTGTTATGGATCTTAACCCTACCTAACTGTGATAGGTTAGCTTGCTCTTGCTTCAATGTGGCTTGTGACTCATTTCTCCAAAAGTGTATTAGACCATAAAGCTTAAGGACCTATAGAGTTCACCCAATTACATTCATGACATGGATTAGCGAATAAACAACAATGTGAGAACTTAAAAGAAAAACAAAATATAATAAAGTATTGTAACTTTAGTAACCTTTCTAACCATTGTCATCGTGTAATAAAAAGGAAATGCAAAATCATTATGTATAATATTTCTTAAATAAGTTTTTTTGTAATCAATTTCTTTTTGTATAGTATTTTAGTTGTAACTTATGAAAAATAGTATGTCTAGTATAGGTTAAGCTTGTTTATAGTATGATTGATGTAATCATGAAATTTTAATGAAGTTACAACTCCTAAAATCATTTAATGAGAAAAAGATTGCCATGCTATTATTTAGTTGCCAGTCCTTGCATTTGCATTCGTATGTTTTTATTATATTCATTATTCATTAATTTTTTTTTGTTTGTGATTATTGCTTCTTATTTAAAAGTTTGTGCTATATATTTAAAAAGAAAACCCATACTATCGACTTGTAAATCTCTCCCTATGACATGCAGTTGTGAAAATTAACTTAAGGAAAGATTTCTATGGAATTGGTAATTTCCTTTTCCTAAGGTCTTCCAACAAATTTAAAAAAAAAAAAAAACAAGTATTCTTATAGCAAATACTAGTTTCATGGTAGTTTTACCTTGGTTGGTCTTCTAATGTATAGCCCTATGTATACCATACTATTGGGAAATAATAGAATACAAAATGTAATAGAAAAGAAAAAGAAAAAGAATGAAAGATTTTGATCCTTAGGTTTTCATCTCATAATAATCTATCACCTTGAATTCATTGATCATATAAATATTTATATTTTCATTCTTCACCATCTTTATAGTAAAATTTTAAGATAATGTTATGGTTTACACCTCAACTTTATTATTTTTTACGATTTTATATATGAAATTTCAACTTATCTAATTATTCACTCAATTAAAGATTTAGTTCTCACAATTTATATTTTAGTTAACTTCAATTCATACCATTAATTTAATTAGCATGATTAACCAATAGGAGGGTCACCTATGGCCTTAGAGGGGTTGTGTGACTCCCTAGGTCATAAGCACCCCCTACCCCCCTAACTGACTATTAATAGGTCTCAAGACCCACATTTTTTAAGTAGGTCATGAACTATTATTTTGCAGGGGTATCCGATTGCCGCTTGTTGGGGTTCCTTGACCTTCTTAAGGCCATGGACGGCTACCCCTTTAGTTGAATGTGCTAATTGGACAAATAATGTGAATTAGAGATAACTAAGGTATAAAAAGTGACAATTAAATATTTAATTGGGTGTATAATAAGACAAATGGAAACTTCAAGTATATCTGATAAAATTTTCTCTATGAGTCGTCATCTTTAAGTCATTTCCTTTTAAGTTGTCATCTTCTAGTAGGTTCTTTCTAGATTTAGATGTCCACCTCTTTATGTCATCTTTGTAATATAATTATCATCTTTTATCTTTAATTGTTAGTCTTATTGTTCCCATTACCTTTAAGCTTTTATCTGTGTGATAGGTTCAGTTAGATTTGTTAATATTAGTATCGGGATATCTATTAGATAAAATAAATACTAATTTTTGATAAAAGTTTCCCAAAAAAAAAAAAAAAAAAAAGAGAGAGGCTTTAAAAATTTTAAAAAAGAAAAAGAAATAAAATGTGATTTTGTTTAAAGAGATAAAAAGGGAGACAATGTTCTAAGAAGAAGGGATTTTTGCAGGATTGCAAAGATCACCTTTAAGTGGCTTTGCCCAACCTAAAGCCTAATCACTCTTTCGTAAAGCCATAATGTCTAAGGCCCTAAAATAAATGATAGCGAAAATGGGAGAGGTTGTAAGCTAATATGGGAAACAAGTCAAGATCCTGACTTATTCTCTAAGTCAAATGCCTTTTGACAAGACATCTTAAATGCATCAATTTAAAGAGCTCCAAAAGCATGGCCTCGCACTAGTGACAAAGGTCTAAGTGAAGAACTGGAGTAAAAATTTGTGAATATGGAAGAAGTGATCTCTCAAAAATTGGAAGAGAAAATTAGGCCTCAAAAGGATGCCATAAATTGAAGGATTTGGGCATAGTCAATTTTTATACTCTCGAAGATCATGGATTCCTAGAAAAGTTTAAGGCATCAAAATTTGGAAAAATATGATGGGACAGGCTATTCGAAGCTTCACATTAGGCTTTACATTTGCAAGATGGCCTAATTCACCAAGTATGAGCTATTGATGATCCAAACTTTCTAGGATAGCGTAACTGAGTTGACATTAGCATGGTATGCCGAACTATGCTTAACCATGTTTGATATTTAGTGGATTTGAGTAACATGAAAATGAAACTAACTGACTGTTTTAAAGATTATGCCTAGAGATGGAGATCTACAATAGCTTAAGTCATAATGCATTTGTTAGAAAATGAATTGATCAACATGTTAATCTATGCATTAGGTGAGTCTTATTACAATCACCTCTTAAGCCACGTTGCTTTCATATTTAAGAACATGGTTGTAGTTGGTAGACATTTTGAAGATGCTATAAGAACTGGAAGATTGACAAAGAAGAGACTAACCTTACAAGATTTAAGGGCCATTATAAATACTACAATGCTCTATTTGACTATACATGGGTCTAATGCCTTGAGCACTAGCTTAAAGTATAGGCAAAATAAGTAAGGTTTGAAGATACCTAAAAGGAAGTTAGATTTTGATTCTTGTGTCTCAAGTCTATTGCCCCTTGAGAGAAAAAGGGTTTATTGCATCTTCAAGCCCTCATGCTACGGTATAAACCTAAAAAATTCGACCCCAATGCATAATGGGACTATTAGATTGGTTAGTAAAGGCATGACATTGATAATTATTGGTATTGAAAAACAGGGTCCAAGGCTTAATAGATGCAAAATTGTTCTAGCTAGACTTCATTGGGGATCTAGGGCCTAATGTCCATATAGAAGAAAAGGCTAGGCCCCAATGATGAAGATGGTCTAAGAAAAGGGGATGCAAAGATAAATGCACCAAATTGGAGAACACAAAACTAAGATAAGCTCACCTATGATAGGAGGAGATAACTTACACAGTTCAAGATTGCAATGGCTTAAGTGTTTGCGAAACTTAAGGAGGCAAGTTGCTAGCTTATGAATTCCTTATAAAAATTTATATGCCTAAGAATGATGATCCTAATATCTAGTGCGAATATCATATGGGCTAAGTTAAGCAATCTATACAAAATTGCTAGCAATTGAAACATAAGGTTTAGGATATAATTGATGCTAAGATTATCTGACTAAAACTTCTAGAGGCTAGTGGATCTACTGGTAGTAGCACTTACTTCCCAAAATATAAAGAAGCTTTGAGGAAACCACTTTCGAGATACCAAACATTAAGGGCTTACTACTACCATTTTACAAAATGGCTCCCCATTAAAAGTGGTAAGGCATATCTCCAGGAGATCAACTCAATTGACTAAGGCAAGCTAAGAGGAATTAGAAAGTTAGGGATAAGCATCAATACAAGAAGTAGGTCATTAGATCATAAGAAAAGATAGTACAGAATCGGTTTTGCACTTTTCTAAATTCATTTTGGATATTTTAACGATGAACAAGGATCATTTAATTGAAGTGCTTCCCTCCAATATTCTCTATCTTTTTCTTTATAATCTAATGTGCATGCTTACTCAATCCAGCTGGGGTATGTAATATACCTTTAGAGAATCCAACCTCCATTAGCAATTTAGTCTTGCATGGTTAAGGAAAATGAAGTAAATAGCTAAACCTAATCAAGATTTTAAATTTTCTATCTAAGGGAATGGTAACACATTATTTGAAAAGTATAAGATGAAAAGAGGCAAAACATATTTGAATCACCAACCTAAACACACATGAGATGAGTGTGATTAAGTTGAGGAATTAGGCTCATTCCTTAAAGGAGGTCTATGTTGAACTAGGTACACAAGTTAGAAATGATGTTAGGTACTCAATTTATCATCCTTAAACACAATAATTTACTACAAACACATTTGAGCCTTTTAAGGACATTTCATTAAATTAACCGTATAAAAAACCACCCTATACTGGGGAAATTAGGAGGTTGGGATTATCAGTTTAGAGAAAAAGAATTGATAGGAATCAGCCAATTAAACCTCTCACTTGAGCATGAGCCTATGGTCTAGAAAACATAGTGTAGTGAATTCTTACTTTACATCTATGTGAGCCCAACATGTTTTAGTAACCAAAAGCAAAGTCGGATAAGAGATTCATTAGATAATTCTTAGAACCACTCAAGTATAATGATAAAAACCCTAAATAAAAGGGATCGGGCCTTAATTAATTAGTCGAAAACTTTAGAGAAGTTAAAACCTTAAAGCCCTAATTATACTTATAAAACCTTAATACTTGAGAAACCCTAGAGCGATAACAAGACCCTAAAAGTACTGTCAAACCCCAATTAGATAATTGAAAACCCTAACACAATGAAAAAAATCCTAATTATATGGTTAAAGCAATCAGGAAAAGTAATTGAATTTACTAATCACATAAAAACCCTAAGTTTGGAGCATGTATACAATCTGATAAATATAAACAAAAACAAAACCATAAGGAAACCCTAGGTATACATGTAGGATGCTTGAATTAACTAAGTGAATAACACTAGGCTAAACTCAAGAAGTTGGTGGGGGGGGGGTTTAAAATTGAGTTTATAGGAAAAATTGCAATTCTTTTTTAAATTACTGATTAAATACAATAACAAGAATGATCAAGACAATGATAAAACAATAATGAGAGTGGAAATTAACAGAGATAAGGATAAAGAAATTCAAGCTTGGATATAATGTAAAGTTTGAATCGCCCCCTAGTCTCCATGGACCCATAATGCCTTCAATTGTAGACTTCATACCACTTTATTAATTTCTCAACACAATGCTCAAAGAGCTACATAAGCTTACATAATCACTACTACACATAATATTCTCAAGTGTAGTGCTTTTCTCTCTCTCAAGATTGTAAATATAAGAACTTGCAAGCATTACACACTAAGTCTCTTTTGTTTGATTGCAAGTAAAGAGTACAAGAGACAAGTAGTAAGTAATAAGGTTAAAGAATATAAGAGAATGTCTTTTGATTGCAATAGAATTCTTAATTTTCATTGGTTAAGTTGTTGAGCATTTATACTAACTCATTGAATTCTTCTCATTATCGTGCATTAAATGCTCTAATGACTACTTATGATGGTAGTGTCCTCTTACCATGATGATGGTACGCATTACTACTACCGACAAGAACGTTGGCAAGTGTACTAGCATGCTAGCTCTTCAAGGTTAGAAAGCTTTTTTTTTTTTTCCATGGTTTTACATTGTCAGCTTGATTCTTTCTTATATCGTCATGTTTGTAGGCCAAGTATCACTTGAAATCATCTTTAACACAATGAACAAATACACTTTGCAATCTAACTTCAAGATCATTTGATGATCACTCAAAAGATTAAATATCTTATAAAGTCAATTCATATATTTGATTATTAAGCAAATTAATCGATTTTATTCAATTAACTCAATATAGTCAAATAATACTTAGTTTAATAAACCACTTTTGTTTTATTCTCATCAAAATCAATTAATGAACCTTTAGTTCAATAGTCTCTCCCTTTTTGATGAGAACAAAAATCTTATTTACTAAAGAACTTTCCCTCAATCTAATGCTCCCCCTCAATTTAGTACTTGATTTCAAAATATTTGACAATTGAATAGGATTAAACCAGTACTTGCAAAATGAGAGTATTGATTCTTTTCATGATAACTACATATATTGGATATAACAAATTTACAATGACTTAAGATATGCTAAGTTATAATATAAGTCCAAAAAGCCATGATAAGTTAACTATAATTTGACTCTCTAATGACTTGAATAGTTCTCTCCCTTTGGCCTCATAAAAAAGAGGAGGATTTAGGTGGTGAAGAGGGAAGAGGATTCAAGTCAAAATTTCGGCATAATCCTGATATAGACCATAGATATGCCCCTTACAAGAAGACAAACAAACAATCTACAAGGCTTGAAAAGAGCAAACCCATAATAAATAACCAGTAATGATAACTAAGGTCAACAAAGTGAGTCCATCAAGGACCAAAGTTCATAATACAACAGAAACATAAAATGGCCAAAGACTAAGTCCATAAACATAACATGAGAAAGATAAAAGAAAGCTAAAATGGATAATTTAGGCAGTAGGTAGATCATCATGATGAGCTGGAGTAGGAAAAGCACAAGATGGGCAATGATAATCTAACTGGAAATGATTGTAGAACCCTTAGAACCCATTGTAGATGTGACCATGAATGTCCTTCTATAGCTAATTGAATCGTATCTCAGAGTATTGATAGAAGGGGTGTTGAGACACAAGAGGAGCAACCAAATTAAATGTAGGAAATCCAAAATCAGGTGGAGGCTAGTGAGAAAAGCCTTCAGGAGGAGCAGTAACAACATTACTAGGAGCCATACCATAGGGAGTATGATCATTGTTACTATCAGACCCATCAGATGATGTAGGTAGGTCAGGTAGGTTGTGCTCAGAGCTAAAATGAAGTGAAAGAAGAGATTTCCTTCTAACCCAATTATTACTAATCTTCTTATAGACCCCTCAATAGATGTCAACAAGTTTAAGATGCTTGATATGAGTTACCCGTGGAGGTGTAAGGAATTGTATACTTTTATGGATCAGTAACTGAGTAACTAGCCTACCAAACATGAGGAAAGCTTAAGAGGGGTTATTGGTGATATGCTTAAAACACTAAACCACAATGCTGAAGAAGTTGATTTGCTTGTTCATGAGGAGATAATAGAGGATCCATAAGTCTTGATTTATAACATTGGACTACTATCCTCGACGAGGACAATAGCTATGGATCATAATGTGGTGGAGAATCTTTATCCTAAGTTTAAGTCTAATAACAGCTAAATTCTTTATCTTCCCTCAGTTACCTCCAATGCCTTTGTATCAAAAAATTCATTCATATAATTTTTCCCCATAAAACTTTACATTCACATCAGTTCCCTCAATAAAACTACTAATAAGGCTATAAATATCCTCAAAGGTAATGGTTATTAAAGTATCATAGACATAAGTATAAAGAACAGTGTGACATAATTCATCACTAAGATTCATCATCAACTTAGGCCTACCCTGATCATCTAAGGAATTTGAAATGTTACAATAAAAGTATTTGTGAGCATCATCATGTACCTCATTTGGAAGCTAAAGGATGTCAAGGACATGGTTATTGATGACGTTGGGAATGACTACAATGTGAAATTCCTTGAGCACTTTTAGAGGATAGAATATACTAGTATCGACTTCTAAATTAACAAACTTTTCAAGTTGTTGGGTGTATTGACGTGAAGGAAAGAGGCGGTAGTCATAAGCTAGGGGTATAAGACCATAAGCGATTCGTAGCGGCATAGTGGTTGAGAGAGGAGAAGACGAGTGAGAGGGAAGAGGAGGATGGTAATGGAGTGGAGGGTGTAAGTGATGGAAGCTGAGTTGACAGTAGAGGTAGGAGAATGGTGGTGGTGGCGTGATGGTGTATGAGTAGTTTTTAGAGAGAAATTGTCGTGAGGAAGAAGAAGAAGGTGAGAAGAGATAAGGAGAGATGAGTGAGAAGTGATTGAGGGAATGGGGAGATGATTTGGGTAAAAAAAATAGGATTTTGATGGTGGAAGGAGGGTGGATCAAAGAGAGAAAGAGAGAGAGAGGTTAGGGTTTAGGAGGAAGAGAAAGAGGGGTTTTAGAGAAGAAGATGAAAGAGAGAGAAGGGATTGGGTGTTGTTTAAGTCATACTTCAAAATAGAGGTACCGACATAACAATAGGGAGGGAAGTTGGCATGCTGATGATGAGGTAAGTGGCGTTGTCAGATTTCTATGGAAAATAGTATACCGGCATGCTGATACTAAAGGGTACTGTTATGCCGGTTATGGAAATAGAATCAATTGAATCTTCTTATCTAGTAGGGTATATAGGCTTGCAGATAGTGGAAGATATCATCATGCTGGTTCATAAAATAGAATTGAATCTAATTTCTTATCTAGAGGGATATATCGACATGTTGGTAGTGATGGGTATCGTTATGCTGGTTGTTTGCAATTCTATAGAAAATTGATTAAGTTCACTTCAGTGGTTCAAGTTGCTAACTTAAGTTGATTTAGATTGATTTAATCAGCATTCTAACACTTTAAACAAGTTTATTTGAGTCCGTTAAAGCTTAAAAAAACTAAATTTAAGTGAGATTTCAAGGATTTAGCTAAATCAAATCCTAAAAGCTATGAAGTGTATGACTAAGAAGTAATGTGCATATATAAGAAAGTCATGTGAATAGCCATTGAGTTTTTACACATCAACACTTTAAGCAAATTTCAAATACATATTTGAGCATAGGAGGAACAAATTATAGCTTTAAGGCTCTATAAAATATAAAATCACTACTTGAGTTCCTTAAGATCAAAGTTAAACATGAAAGTAACTAGTAAGCAAGTAGAGATCCTTCCTCAATTTTAAGATTAAGTTCATACTTCAAACATGTTTGAAGTTATCAAGAAGCATAAGGGCTCATGATTAAACTAATCAACATTCATATTGGCATAAATAGGCATGTGATGCTCCATATAACACTTAGTGCTCAATAAGGGTTTAGAGAGGTAAAATATGCATAAAATTCAAATCGATTGAGCTTAACCACTCAAACATGATTTAGAGATAAAGATAAACATGTGAAGCTTGGTTTTAGGCATAGAAACAGATACATGATGAATTTGTGCATACATGAACTTGAATACTTATGAATGACTTCAAGTGTGCCCAAAACATGCTAAATATCATATTTAATACATGAAATTCGTACGAGCATGTTTCTTAGACCTCATAGTGTAGATTTTGCCAGTCAACCCACTTAGTTTGTCAGTTTTGCTAAAAAACGCTATCTTGATTCTTATGTGACTAGCACTCATCTTACATGATTATTCCTAATTCTCTTCTTAGAGTGTAAAATCTTTCCTTACTCAAGGGTTTTGTGAAGATATCTGCTATTTGATTGCTAGCACTAAATTCTAAGCAAATATCATTGCTTTTCACTTGATCATGTATCAAGTGATATCTAATTTCTATATACTTAGTCCTTGAATGTTGAATTGGATTTTTAGTCAAATTTATAGTACTTGCATTATCACATCTTATTGGGATATTGGTGAATTCTAGACCATAGTCAAGCAATGTTTTCTTCATCCATGGTACTTGGGTAGAACAATCTGCTTCAATGGTAGAGAATGCTATTGAGTTTTGTTTTCTTGAATGACATCACACTAAAGAGTTACTAAGGGAGTGACAAGTGTCGCTTGTGCTTTTCTGATCAACTTTACAACCGATGAAGTCGGCGTTGAAGCATCCAATAAGATCAAATGAAGTGAACTTAGGATACCACAAGTCGATTTCAATGTAAGATACTTGAAGATGTGTTTGACTGCATTTAAGTAGGATTCTTTAGGGTAAGATTGAAATCATGCACATAGACATAAAGCAAACACGATATTGGGCTTAAATGCAGTTAAATATAGAAGAATTCCTATAATGCCCCTATACATCTTTTCATAAATGTTCTTTCTACTTTCATCTTTATTAAGTTTTAGAGTAGTGCTCATTAGAGTTGGCTTAATCTTACAATTTTTCATTTTGAACCTTTTTAAGAGCTCCTTAGTGTACTTAGCTTGGTTGATGAAGGTTCTATCTTTGGTTTGTTTAACTTGAAGACCTAAGAATTAGTTGAGTTCTCCCATCATACTCATTTCGAATTCATTTTTCATACATTGGAAAAATTCATTAGCTAAATCCATGTGAATAACACCAAACATAATGTCATCTATGTATATTTGGACAATTAGTATATGAGCATTACGTTGCTTAATGAATAATGTTAGGTCAAGTTTCCCTCTAATGAATTCATTCTTTATCGAGAAGCTACTCAATCTTTTATACCAAGCTTTAAGAGTTTGCTTAGGTCCATATAAGACTTTATTGAGCTTATATACATGTTTTGAGAATTCACTATCCTCAAATCTCGATGGTTGCTATACATATACTTCTTCTTTGATATAGCCATTTAGAAATGCACTTTTAGCATTCATTTGATATAGTTTAAAGTTTTTATATGTGGCAAATGCTAAATGCATCCTAATGGCCTCTAATCTGGTAACCAGAGCAAAGGTCTCATCAAAATCAATTCCCTCTTCTTGATTATAACCTTTTGCAACTAGGAATGCCTTGTTTCTTCTTACTGTTTTGGTTTCATCTAACTTGTTTTAAAACACCCATTTAGTTCCAATTACTAGTTTATCTTTTAGTTTAGGTACAAAGTTCCATACCTTATTTCTAGTAAATTGATTTAGCTCTTCTTACATAGCTTGAATCCAAAATTCATCCTTTAGAGCTTCACCAGCCTTTTTTGGTTTAAGTTGAGATAAAAACACTATATTAATTACATTCTTAAGGGAGGCTCTAGTTTGTACCCTATTAAATGGTTCTCCTATTATTAGATTCTTAGGGTGATGTTTTACAAATTTCCATTCTCTAAGTAAGTCTAAGTTAGAGTTATTAATAATTTCATCTTGCCCAAAGGATTCTTTTTCATTCAAAGTGGAATGATCCTTGTTAAGACTAACTCTATCCAATTGAGCACCAATGTTTTCAATTTCATCATTAGACTGTCTATAAGCATTTATATCATCAAATGCAACATGAATTGACTCTTTTACGGTAAGAGTTCTTTTGTTATATACTCTATAAACCTTACTAGCAAGAGAATAACCAAGAAAGATGCCTTCATCTGATTTAGAATTAATTTTCCAAGTTACCCCTTTCCATTATTAAGAATGTAACCATTTGTTCCAAATGGATGAAAATATGATATGTTAAGTATTTTATCTCTCCGAAGCTCATGATGGAAATCAGGCTACTAGACCATTGGCTCGTAGCCGAGCTTAAGGATTAGGGGGATCTTCTTACTTTAGCTAACTCTTGCTAAGGCTGAGTATCTCCTTGTTGACTAACTTTGTAAGCCGAGTTAAGTGACTACCTATTTTTCGGTGATTGCGTATTGAGAGGCAAAATGCCAAGACTCTTACATTCATGCTTGAGTGGATCATTTGCCTGACTTTACGCTTATCGAGAGGCTGAGAGAATGACACTGGACCAATCATCAGTCATCCTTGCCCGGACAAGCAACCTGCCCGTACTCTTTTGTCTACATCATCCAATGGCATTGCTAATGTAACTCTACCACATGTATAGGACTACGTGAAGGATCTACCACACCAATCATTGCTTTTCTTAAATATTCATTTCTACCCTTTTGTATTCTTATACACTACTTCTTTAGGGTAATACTCATTTTTGTCTTT
This sequence comes from Lumnitzera littorea, assembly GCA_024138015.1. Lineage (NCBI taxonomy): Eukaryota > Viridiplantae > Streptophyta > Magnoliopsida > Myrtales > Combretaceae > Lumnitzera > Lumnitzera littorea. The sequence goes on from JAMXBB010000012.1 coordinate 43,589,596, forward strand.
TCCCTTTTAGGGAAATTGTCTTAACTTATTAGGTATAAATACCCCTTAGATTTGTAGCCGTAATCATCAGATTGACATTAATACACTTAACATTTTTCCTCTTATACATTCATCTCACTCTTATCTTAACCCTTAAGCAAGGTTAGGTGGTGAGGAACTTCATCGGACCAATTTGTGCAGCATATTGAGTTGCGTTATGAGTCCTTGGAAGTTCCATTGGTGTGTTGATGCATCCCTGGAGTCAGACATATAGAAAAACGCTACAACAAAGAAAACTAAAAACAAATAAGGAAAAAAAATTAGCAAAGTTTAGGTAGCTACCAAATGGTCATGACGCACCACTCAATCCTACTCGGCCTTCGATTCGCCGAATATGACACATTGGTCAGAATTGAAGGTTCACTTGCCATTACTCCTTGCTAAAGGGAATAAATAATAGTTGAATGATAATGGGAATACTAAGGTTGGTCAATGTGAATAATTTAGTATTGATTAGTTGATTGTTTGCTTATAAGAAAGTGGGGGTTTATATACCCATCCATTAGGGTTACTTTACATATATGAAAATACTAAATGGTATTTTATAATTAGGTTACATAAAACATATTAAAAGGGATAAAAGGAGCAAAGAATATTTAGTACGGAAAAGAAATAATCATTTTGGAATATTATGTTAGAAGACATGTGTCGCTTGTGGCTGGATGGGAGAAATATGATACAAGGTAAGTGGAAATAAAGTAACGCTTGTAGTCAAGGGCCAACTTGATTTTGATTAGCTCGGGGGTCAATCAATTCTATAGAGAAGTCAGCTATATTGGCGTTAGATGTCTATGGTTGGTCTGGTTACTTGGCTCGGATAGTCTTGGGCTATCTTCTAGAATAAGGCATCGTTGTTAGGCAGGAGCAGATCATACACATGTAAGGATCTGATAGATAGGTTGGTAGGAGATTAGTTCAACATGGGAATTCTTGTCTCAGCTTTGGTCTCAAGCTAGTATTCTCTATATGAGTCCTTAGAGTCCTTTAACTTGGTTACAAGTGATTGGTTTAAGGGCCTGATTCTTATCATCTACCTGGAGGTCGGAAAGATTTACCCTCAAATCTAGAAGGGTTTTGGCTTCTTCTTCTAGGGAACACGTAAGGTCTTCTTCTGTTGGTTGGTGCGGGATTAGATCGGATACATTAAAGGTGGAAGAAACATTGTAGTCATCAGGCAACTTGATATGGTAAACATTATCATTGATCTTCTTTAGGATTTTGAATGGACCATCAGCTCGAGGAGATAGCTTGTTCTATCTTAAGTATGGGAATCGTTCTCGACTGAGTTGTATCCATACTAAGCCTCCTGAGTGGAAGGACACAGTTCGATGGCCTTAACTATTAACTTTGTGTTATCTCTAATTTAATTTGGTGAGCTTCTTGGTTATGGATTGGGGTAGTTCATGCAATTTTTGGGCTCGGTCAACTTCGGATTGACTTTCTTTAGTAGCTGCTAGGGCATTGATCATGTTGAGGGGAATAGCAAGGTTAAGGCTATAGATGACCTAGAATAGGGTCTTCCCAGTAGTACTATGGACTGTTTGGTTGTATTCGAACTCCACAACTGGTAAGCATAGATTCCAATCCCTCAAGTTCTTTCCTATGACAGCTTTGAGTAAATTACTTAGCATCCTATTTACTACTTTAGTTTGGCCATCAATTTGAGGGTAGCTATTGGAGTTGAATATAAGTTTAGCTCCAAGTCTTCCCTAAAGAGTCTTCTAAAATTAGCTTAAAAACTTTGTGTCCTGATTTGAGACAATAGTCTTCAGTATCCCATGTAGTCAAACAACCTCCTACAAAAACAAATCACCAATATATAAAGCATCGTTTGTTTAATGGCTCGGAATCAAGTATGCCATCTTATTGAACCAGTCCACTACAACAAAGATAGAATCTTTGCCTCTGGATGTCCGAGGCAACCCTAGGATAAAGTTTATGTTGAGGTCGGCCCAAGGTAAGGTTGGTGTTAGTAGCGGCATGTATTCTTCATGGGGCTCTCTTTTCCCTTTAGCTCGCTTATACACTTCACAACTACTAACTATCTTATGGACATCCTTGGCCAACCCTGGCTAGTAAAAGTTTTCCCTCAATAGTTTAGCTATCTTGGTCTTCCTAAAGTAACTTGATAATCCGCTGCTATGAGCTTCCCTAATCAATAGCTCACGCGTGGAACAGTTTGGTATACACAACCTTGGGTCCTTGAACATATAGCTTTCCTTAAGATAATATCTCTTAACAGCAATTTTATCCCTACCTTATTTTAGGATAGATTCGAAATGAGGATTATGAGCATATTGCTTAGTAATGAGTGAGAATCTTAATAATTTTGATTGTAAAGTGGTCAACAAGGTTTGCTGTTGTAACAAAGCATCGATGACCACATTTGTGCTTCCCTTCTTATGCCAGATTATGTATGAGAACCCTTCTATAAACTCTAACCACTTGGCTTGCCTCTTCGAAAGCTTGTTTTGACTTCCGAGATGCTTTAGAGACTCATGGTTTATATAAATAACAAACTCTTGTGGTAGTAAATGATGTTGCCAAACAGTAAGGGGTCAATAAAGAGAGTACAACTCATTTTCGTACACAAAATATTACAGGGTAGGACCATTAAGCTTCTTGTTATGGTAGGCGATGGGTCGTCGTTCTTACATTAAGATAGCGCTAATTCCTACTCTTAATGCATCACATTCTAATTCAAAGGGTTTGTCAAAATTGAGTAGTGAAAGGACAGGCATTGGGGTGAGCTTCTCCTTGATCTCCTTAAAGCTTTGCTCAGCTTGATCGTTCTACTTAAACCCTTCATTCTTCTTTGTCAACTTAATCAAGGGTACAACTATGGTACTAAGTTTTTAACAAATTACCTATAGAAAAAAGCTAAGCCATGAAAGCTTTAAACCTTAGTGACATTCTTTAGTGTTGGCCACTCAAGAACATCTCAGATCTTTTCCTCATCTGCTCGGAGTCCTTCTTCTAACACTACAAACCCTAGGAAGATCACCTTCTTTTAGCAAAACATATACTTCTTCACATTCCCATACAGCTTCTTAGTTTGCAAAACGTCAAATATTTCATAGAGATGTTGAACATGTTCATTTAGGTCGGCATTGTATACCAATATATCATCAAAGTACATGACCACATATCTTCTAATTGGAGGCTGCATTACATGGTTCATCAACCTCATGAATGTGCTGGGCACAATAGTAAGTCTGAACGGCATAACTAACCATTTGTAGAGTCCATGCCCAGTCTTAAAGGCAGTATTCTATCACCTGGCTTCATACGAATCTGGTGGTAACTAGTTTGTAAATCAATTTTTGAAAATACAGTGCCGCCATGAAGCTCATCTAACATGTCATTAAGCTTTGGTATCGGGTATCTGTACTTAACAGTAATTTGGTTGATTGCTCAACTATCAATACATATTTGCCATAACCATCTTTGACGAGTATAGTTGGTACAGTACAAAGGCTTATGCTCTCCTTCACATATCCTTGTTCCATGAGCTCATCCACCTATTTCTTCAGCTTAGCAACCTGCTCGATTTTCATCTTATATGTAGGTTAGTTTAGTAGGGCAATGCTAGCTTGTGGATTAATATAGTACTTTATGCCTCAGATTGGAGATAGTCTTCTAGGTAGTTCTTCTAGAAACAGGTCAAAAAACTCATTTAGCAAGCTTTGGATCTCTTGTGGAACATGCTCTAATTCCCTCACTCTAACAATCTCTTAACTAATAGGAACATGGGTTCATCAGCCTTCTTAGTAGTTTAGAGCTCTCTTCGACTCATAACTAAGGTCTTCTTTTTACTAGCTCGAGTAAGCTAATTGTAGGTTTCATTTACTTGTAATAGGGTCAAGGGTTGCAACACAATCTTCTTTCCATCCTTAATAAAGGCATATGTGTTCTTATACTCAGTGTGAGTAACATGTCAATTGAACAACTAAGGTCATCCAAGTAGTTGATGTGAAGCTCCTATAGGAATGACATCACACACTACTTCATCCTTCTATACACTCCTAACACTAAACGGTACGGTCACTTGTTCAGTTATGTGCAAAGCACCCTTATCATGAAGCTAATGTAGCTTATAAGGTCGAGGATGTTTTGAGGTCAGTAGACTTAACCTCTACACAAAGGATTGTGCAACGACATTAATACAACTTCCCCTATCTACAATGATCTTGATTAATTAGCTTTTGACGGTATACTTAGTATGGAATAGATTCTCCCTTTAGTCCTCCTTAAAGTTTGGTTCGGAACTCAATACTCGTCTTAGGACTAAGGTTATTACTTCTCCTTGATTGGCGTAGATACAAGTCTCCTCTTCCTCCTCGACTTTAGGTTTTCCAACATCCTCTTCTTTCTCGGGCTCACTTTCGTTGGTGTTATCCACTACATCTCCTTGAAGTACCATGACGTGTAGGTTCGAACACTTAGTAGCCATATGTTAGAAGCCTAAGCATTTAAAACATTTCACCTTACTGGTCTTCTATTTGGAGGTTTGCCCTTTCTTATATATCTTCGGGGTCGGCCTAACCTCGGGTTGACCTAGTTGACTGGCTCGACCTTGCTAGCTCACTCGGCTATCATTAGTTGGGTCATTCTTATCTTCGGCCCTATATGGCCTCCTTGGCTCATCTTGAACAGGTTGGCATAGAACTAGGGGTTGGGAGAATGTTGGCCTAAGTTGGCTCAAAGCACTTCTCCTCTATTTTTTGACCCTTTGCGTTATCTTTATTACATCTTCCAAGGTGTAAAACCTCTGTACTTCTACGATGTTACAAATCTCATACTTAAGCCTACAAATGAACCTCAATATTGTACGGGCCTTTAGTTTTTTGACGTCAGCTTAGATCATTAGCATCTAGAACTCTCTTATGTAATCATCAACAAATTGGCTTCCTTGGCAAAGCTCCTATAACTTTACAAACATATCTTATAGGTAGGTCTCGGGTACTAATATACCTCTTAACAATCTTTTCATCTCATCTTAGGTTCTAACACCTCATCTTCCATCTCTTGTTTTGGTTACATTCAAATTCTTTCGCTACATAGTGGCATATCTAGTAAACTCTAGTACAGCAAGTCAGGCTTTGACAGCATCCGTATACCCATAACATTCAAACACTTTCTTGACATTCTCTTCCTACTCCAAGTATTCATCTACATCTCCACTTCTATTGAAGGGTAGGATTTGAACCTTGGCATTATCTAAGCCTCGTGGGACATGCGCTTGATAATAGTTAGCTCCTTCTTCTTGCTCCCCATACTCTTCAATATCCAGCTCCTCATCATCTTCCTCAATCTTCTCTAACTTTGGTCTCCATGTAGCAGCTCGATTTGTTAATCCTCTGGCTTACTGCGGTTGAATTGGGTGATTAATTCGATTATCTTGGCCATGGTATCTCTTAAGGGCATTTTCTAGTGGGTTATGATGCTGTATACTATGGGGTTGTTGTCTGTTAACTTGCATTGCTGTGACTAGACTCTTAATAAGATTGGTCAGTTTGTCAAGTTTGTCATCAACCAACCTTGGAGTGTTACTATCATTATGACCATGACCAGGTTGAGCACTACTATTTTGATCACCAATAACTCCCTGAACACTCGAATTTAACATGGTGTAATTCTTCTCGGACAGATTAATAACTCTTGAAAAAATTTAGTACCCAATAATCACTCGAATAGAACAGTACCAACTTGCTTTGTTTTTGTAATAAAAAACATAGTAATAATGAAACTACACTTACTTACACTAAAACACACTACGGTAGCTATGGAGGGAATACAACAGCCACTAATAATGAAACAAACTAAAACTTTACTACAACTTCACACGTTCCTTTGTAAAATCGTACTCCGTTACCAGTGAAGTTGATGCGTCTTTGGGGATGGATACACGAAGAAGCACCATAATGAAGCAAACCAAAAACAAATAGGGAAAAAAAATACCAAAGTTTAGGCAGTTACCGATTGAATATAATGCACCATTTGATCGTACTCAGTCTAGAATCTATCGAATATGACACACCAGTCCGAAACGAAGGGTCACTCGCCACTACTCTTTATTAAAGGGAATAGATAAGAGTTGAATGATAATGAGAATACTAAGGTTGGTCAATGTAAATAATTTAGTATTAATTAGTTGATTGTTTGTATACAAGAAAGTAAGCTATAGACACCTAATTTTTGCCCCTTTTTATTTGTTTTTTATTTATTTCATTTTTATTATATTTCTTTCTTTTCTTAGGAGACCCTAAATTAGAAAAATTTCAAAAAAATAGGAAATTAAAGAAAACCCCAAAAAATGAAGAAATTTAGAAAAAATAGGAATTCTAGAAAAATACAAAAATAGGAAAATAGGAAAAAATACAAAAAATAAGAAATTTAGAAAAAATACAAGAAAATGAAAAATTTAGGAAAATATATAAGAAATTTGAAAAATCACAGAAAATTTTAAAAAATAAGGAATTTAGAATATAATAAAATTTTTAAGTCATTTAAATATAATAGGATTTTAACTTAAATAAATTTGAATAAAGGATTGTTGGACTTGGGTTTAGATTTAAATCAAGCCTAGACTGACCTGAGCCATATGTGTAATTTGATTACATATATGGATAAGGTACAGGCCAATGGCTTGACAGTTAAGCATATAGACATAACATTAGCATTGGGCATGTGGTCTTAGGTTCGAATCTTGGCAAAGGTGGGGAGGTCTTTTTCTTATTTTTTTGGTTAGCACACTGCCACGTGTTAGGATTTGGTTGCATTACATGTCCTGACATGTAGCATCATTAGATTGGATGACCTTGCTGACGTGGCATATGTAGCATGCCATGTCAGCTGCTACGTGTCACGTGATGACATGTAGTAGGTCGGGGTTCATCAAATTGACTGATGTAGCACCATGTCAATGCTACGTCAACACTTTCCCTTCCTTTCCCTCAGTTTTCCTCCATTTTCTCCTGATTTTCCTTCTTTTTCCATCCTAAGAATAGCTTATTCCCTCCACTTTAGCTTCAATTTTTGCACAAATTCCATATACAGGCACATAGTTTCTTACATCAATCTTGCACTAGACATGGTAGGCCTTGAATTGGTGTTAAGAGCAAGTCTAAATTCAGTCAAAAACACATTCAAATCGGCTTTAAAAATTTGGACAAAAACTAGGTTTTCGGGCATTTTTCATTAAATCCGATTCTAACTTTCCTTTGTTTCTAGGATGAATTCGCGTATAAATTGGTGATCATGGAGGCGACACGATCATAAATAACAAACAGAATCACTCGAGATAACCTCTCTCTCTCCCTATGATTACTTTCTCTCTCCAACCTACTCTCTCTCTCTCTCTCTTCAATCTCCTCTCTCTAAACAAAACAGAGTCTAATCACCATCATAGCTGAGCCCCCCTTAGTTTAGACTCTCTAACTTGACCTCTTTTAACCTCCGTCATGCCCTATAGTAGTTGTGCCGAGCTACTACAATTCAAACCCTCACCGTCGCCTCTTTCTCCCCCCGAGCTACCACTCTAGCCACTCTAGAAGCCTAAACTAACCGTGTAACTGAGCTCCCCACACCTCAAAACCTCACACCATACCCTACTTTCATACCCAGCAACCCCCATATGGTCAAACCACCACCGTCGCTGACTACCACTTCCAATAGCCCTTTAAACCACCACCAGACACCATGGCACTCGGCCTACCCCACCTAAGTCTAATCTAAAACTCATAAATTAGCCTTTACCCCCAAGAAAATCTATTCGAATCAATCGGGATCATACCCTCCAACTGTCGCTGAGCTTGAAGAAGGAGAATCTGATCCGACCCAACTCGACCCGATCCAGTTTGACCTACTTAGGTTCGACCTATGTGTCTGAATCCGTCCGAAGTTTTTATAATAATAGTAGAGAAGAAAAAGAAAAAAAAAAGAAGAAGAGAAAAACTGAAAAAAGTAGAAAAAAAAAAGACTAAAAAAAAAGAGAAAGAAGAAAAAGAATACCTTTTATTTTTAGCTTTTTTTTTTTAGTTTATTAAAAAGTATAAATAGATAGAATAAGTGAAATAATAAATAAAATAAAAAATAATAAAAATAAAAATAAATAAGTAAATAGAAAGAATAAAGATTATTATTTCTTTTGTCACTTAGAAAGTTGATTTTCCAAAAATAATAAAAAATAATTCAACCATTTTCCAAATTAAGATCGCTTAGAATTTCAAAGAAATAAAATTCAATTTAGGACTTTTTTTTAGAAATTCTCTTAAATAAACCAAAATTGAGTAAAACGTAAAGTCGATTATTATTTTTTAATTAAAAGAAAACCACTCACTAAAGTTTTCATAAAAAGAACTACGTACGTCTGATCCTAAATAGTGGCTACGTAGGTACTTACGAGGCGACGGTAAAAAACGAAAAAACCTAATTTCCCTTTTCCTTTAGTTTAGATTGTTATGTTTATCTAATTAAATTAAGTCTTGTCTTTCAAAATAAAAGGGTGATTTTTAAGTTTATTTTTAATTTTGAAAAGTCAATGGTACTCGCAAGAGTATAAAATTCCTAACCCTCAAACCTATATCTCTAGTTTCCAAAAACCATTTTGTAAAATCAGTTTTAATCGTTAGATTAGTGGCTAAGTTATAACTAATCTACCCAATTGATTATAACTTAACGATTTTTCCCGACTCCAATTGGGTGTCGTTTTAAAAAAAGGAATAGTTTTATTTAAATCCTAGTTGAGGATCGGTATTAAACTGGTAGGGCTTAATACTGATCGGTTTAAAGAAGATCTAATTTTATAAAAAGAATTGGGAGGGTGAAAAATCAAGCTCAATAGGTTGGTGACTCCACTAAGGACGTCAAGAGGGTTAGCCATTCAATTTTCTAAAATTAAAATTAATCTCTAAAATCACCTTAAATACAATTTATTTACTTGTTTTGTATTATAAATTATGCTAATATCATTTATAGGTTTGGTTTTATGTATTTTTGAGAGGAGAGATTTGTTTTGCTGCATCATAAATGCATGATAGATATGGTCAAACTCAGGCTGTCTTAGGACCTTAGGATGGGAAGCCATTATGTAAAGTCTCGAGTGTAGTGGGGCAACCACTGTTTAGGGTTTATGATGCTACTCCACTTAAACTTCGATGTGACCAAGGAACCATTTCTTTGTAAACGTGTAAGGTCACAGAGTTTAAGGACCGTTAGAACCTACCTTTCTTACATTACATTTCATGGGGTCAACGAATAACTAACAAAGCGACAACTTTATATAGAAAAGAAAAAAACGACAAGATCTAAAGTTTTTCTTTGTATTCTTCCTAGAATTGATGTACATAGGAGGTCTTATATATTTTCTCTTCTTGTAATTAGTCTTTCCCTTGTAATTTATGCTTTCTTTGTAATGTTTTAGAAATGGCCATCTCATCCAATGTTAGGGTTTTCACTAAGGAGATTCATGTCCATAAACCTATAAACCTAAAGCTTATACTCAGCCAATGGTTTCAAACCTTTAACCCAAGAGAGCAATAGTTCATTACCAATAAAATTAGACCCATACTCTCACTAGCTAAAGTGAAGGTTAACATTACGCTAATAAGGGCCTTAGTCCATTTTTGGGAGCCCAAAGAAGTAGCTTTTCAATTTGGACCACATCTAATCAGCCCAACTCTAGAGTAGTACACCCAACTACTCTAAGCTCCTCCTTTAGATGAAATATACTTCCAGGAACTTAGCTTTGGCCTAACCTATATTTTCACAAGATTCTTAGGAATCCGTAAGACTGAGATAAATGAGGCCTTAGATGATTACAACAAACACACCATCAAGATATGGGATCTAGTCCATTGGTTCTAAAATGAGCCCAGCTCTAACAAACAAGCATTGTTTCTTGGAAATTGGAAAGAAAACTGAATCAAGGCCTATGTTCTAGCAGTGTTCGCTACTATCTTGTTTCCAAGTGGGTATCTTCTTATACACTTTAGGGTAACAGAGTTAGTGGCTCAATTCTGGGAAGGTAAGTCTTACATACTTGCCTTACTGGCTGGGTAGATAAGGAACCTTAATTTCCTTAAAAAATGGGGCTGTAGAAATCTCAGGTTAAGCATGGCACTATTAATGGTGTGGTTCATCAGTCACATGAAATGCTTTGGGTTGGACTTAATAAGGGGAGCATTCGCGAATAAGATTGACCTTATTGATTCTTTCGTTGATAAGATCAAATTACCAGAAGATATCCCTACCCTTCTCTAGATAGAGGTTCTACAAGATTTTCGAGTAGAAGACATACTGTAGATTGCCAAGTGGAGTAATTACACTAGGGTCATATTGATTTGCAATAATTACCATGCTATGCCACTAATCGGAATGAGTTAGTGTACAAGCTACTACCTAAACAACATGGTAAGATAATTTGGAGGAATCCAAGACATAGTTTACAAACCTTCATTAGAGCCATTCACTCTTAATCTCGAAGGACATTACTCCATAGAAAAGAAATCCAAACTTCACAAGATCAAAGCTTGGTGGGACACTTGGACTGTAAGCTTAAATATCGATCTGAGTGAGTTCATAGGAGAAGTGGACAAACATCGGGTTACCAAAGAGCATTTATACGATCAACTTCATAAGGTAAGCGCAATGCGATATCTGGCACCAAAAGTCCTTCAAACCTCCCCTATACGCCCTAAATCTAAAATGATGAAAGCTCATATGGAGATCCTCCATGATGAGAAAGACAAATGGACGAACCTATGATGAGAATCTAGACAAAGGTCGCATCCCTTGGAACACCAGCTAAAGATGTCCCAAAAGAAAATTCAAGAGTTTGAAGAAGCGGCTATGTGTGACCAAAAGAAGAAGAAAATGTCATCTGGCCTATAGAAAAAAAGAAAATTAGTATAGATGAATTTGTATCTTTTTCTTTCTTTCATGTAATAAAACTCTAGGAATCCAAAAATAATAAATAACTTGCCGTTTTGTTAACCATTTGTTGATCCTCTCCTTTTCATCCATGTGATTCACTTACATTTTATTCATTTGCATTTCTTTCAAAATATTCGTATGCTAACTTGTTGAGAAGTGGTTTTAACCTAAGTCACAGAGATAGCTCCCAAACATCAAACTTTCCAGAGAAACCCCATCAAAACTCGTTCTCAAACCAGAATGGCCAACCAAAGAAACAACAACAACAACACCAGCAATGGCAATCCAGAGGTTTTTGACCCTACTAAGTTGAGGTTCTAATCTTTGGAATGAATAGTGGGAAAGATTACAGATCAACCGAGCTTTCTTACCGACAGCATCTCTTTGCTTAGGTCTACGGCTCCATCAAATGAAGAAAATTCCAAAGTCAGTTATGGAAAGAACATTGAAGCCCCACCCTTTGAAATAAAAGAAACTCACCCCAAAGTCAATGAGGGCTTCGAATCCTTTGAAACAAAAGGGGTATTTCCAAAGGCCAACCTCACTTTTAAGTCGAATACTTACTTATTCCTAATCAACCCAAAGCTTGAAGTTGACCAAGACAAATAGAAAGAGCTTGAGAAGCGACTAACTTAACAAATTATAGAAAAAATGAAAATGCTAGAGGGGTATGATGGATTCGAGCACACTGGCTTAATAGACTTCGCTGCCTATGATTATGGAAGCTTTATGGAAAAGTTCAAAGTACCTGACTTTGAAAAATACAACGGGATTGGATGCCTTAAGCTACACACTCGGCTATATGTATGCAAGATGGGCAAATATTCACAGTATGATCAATATAGATTGGTATGCTCAGTTGGACCTAATTCAGGTGAATACATGGGAGAAGTTGGCCAGAGCATTCTATGAGCAATATAGATTTAACGTCGAAGTGGCACCAACAATGATGGAATTGGTTGCCCTAAGGAAGAGGCACAATGAATCCTTTAAAGAATATGCTTAAAGGTAGAGGTCCTTAGTTACAAGGGTATCTACCCTTATGATTGAAAAAGAGCTGATTGCAACTTTCATTAATACTCTTAAGAGGCCCTACTTCGCTCACCTGATCGGACAAGCCTCTTCTAACTTTGCAGAAGTAGTGGTAGCGGGGTGTCAAATTGAGAGTGTCATTTCCTTTGGCAAGCTGTAAGAGACAGCAGATAGAAGACTACCCTTTGTTAAACCCACCACTAGCAAGCTTAGAGAAGCTATTGTCAGCATGGTCAACTCGAATGCAAGATCGAACTCCTGAATTTCTTTTAAGATGCATTCCCCACCAGCTCAACCACAGTATAGAAGCTAACTACAAGCTAGCAACGCCCCAAGACAGTTCACTAGAATACATGTTCTACTTAGTCAGGTGCTCGAGAAGTTAAGAAGAGATAATCTACTCCATTTTGAGGCTCCTAGTGAAAGGTACAAGTTGAGGTTCTTTAATCCTAATGCAAGATGTCAGTATTAACTAGGGCATGTGGGCCATTCAACTAATTCATGTTGGAGGTTGAAAAACAAAATCCAAGACTTAATTGATGAAGATACAGTACAATTGGATTTTATAAAGTCTCTTACCCCAAACGTCAACAACAACCCATTGCCAAACCATGGACCCATCATCAATATGATATTTGATTACTCAGAATCTTCCATCAATGTGATCAGTCCAAACCAAGAACCAAAGATTTATAAATTCTACAGAAAAGAGGTCCCACAAGTTAAAAGGTATACATTCCACGTACCTATGGCCACTGGAAATTATAAAGCTGCCCCCTTCAACTACCAGGCAATACACCAAAGGCAATCAAGCTTGCTTGTAGTAGGGATCACTTACTTCAGCAGAATTTATGATCTAAAGGAAAACTTGAAAAAGAAAGGCATGCTGGAAATGCCAAACGTCGAACAAGCTAAACATGAGGAAGGATTAACTGCCTTCACTAAGATGATTAAGTTTAGTGAGCATAAAATAATGGACTAGCTTGCTAAGACTCTAGCACAAATATCCCTCGTGAGTCTATTGATGGCATGAAACCTGCACCGAGAAGCCTTATTCAGAACACTAAGGGATGTCTAGGTCCCTCATGAAATCTCGGTTGAAAGGATTATCTCTGTCACCAATTCCATCCTTACCATAGATCAAATTTCCTTCTCCACCGAGGAACTAGGTGAAGAAGGTACCCAGCATACAAAGCCTCTGTTCATAATAGTGAGGATAAATAACACTATCGCAACATGAGTCCTCATTGACAACAAGTCATCTCTAAATGTTTGTCCTTTGGCCACCTTGAATCTATTAGGTGTCGATATAACTGCTATCAAACCAAGTTCAATAATGGTAAGAGCTTTTGACAGATCTAGGAGAGAGATAATAGGGGAGGTCGACTTACCAGTTGATATCGGCCCACAAACATTTAACATCCCATTCTTGGTTTTAGACATTCCAAGGACCTTCAATCTATTATTGGGAAGGCCTTGGATACATTTAGTAGGGGCCATACCATTAACTCTTCACCAAAAAGTTAAGTTCGTCTCCAATGGCCGGGTCATTACAATTCTGGGTGATCAAGATTATGAAATCTAAAAAGAGATAGCCATACCCTATATTGGTACTGAAGAACAAGAGGACTTTGGACTCTAACTGTTTAATGAGGTGTGCATGATCACCAATCAGCAGAAGGAAGGAGGCTAAAATTCAAAGAAGGCTAGTTTAGGACTTATGGGTTAGGATACATTCCAACCTTGATGGAAGAATTGCAAAGAATGCAAGCTAAGGGTAAAAAGGGTGACAGGTTGTATTACACTCCAATGGTCTTCCCTCCATTGTCAGAAGCTTTCATCAGGGCCGAAACCCAAAAATCAAAGCCTACTAGAGAAGGCACTTCCAATAGAAATGAAGGGCCTAGCCTATTAAATAAATCCCAGTACTTGAATAAATGGTTTTCCATCCCTGTGAATAATAATAAGTCTTCCCTAGGGTAAAGGATGAATCACGATCTAGTATTTTATGGAATTTTGTAATAAATTACCTCAATTCTTCAAATGCTTGTACTTAAAAGAGAGTTCCTTAAATAAAATCAGCTTCTTTTCCCTTTACTCCTACCTTACTTATGCTTTTCCTTTTGCATACTTTTCTTTTTCTCCAGATGTTATGATTTGAATAAAGGCTGTGAATACCTCGCATAGATAGGTGATGAAAATATTAATATCACTTTCAGCCTTACTAGGTTAGTCATCAGGAGTGATGTCAATGACCACAATGACGTGCAAGAAAGCTGGCAAAAACATGAAATGAGTAGAATTTCCATTGATGAGCTAACAGAGATAATTAATGTTGGTACCAACAAAAACTCTAAGGTGTTGAAGATTGGGGGAAATTTGGAAGAAAAGCAAAAGATAGAGATGACTACATTACTATCTGAATACTAAGATGTATTCGCATGGTCTTATGACGATATGTACGGATTAGACTCGTCGATCGTGGTCCATCACTTACCCATACAAGAGGATATCAAGCCTATGAAACAAAAGTTGAGAAGGTTCCAACTAGATATCCTGTTGAAAATTAAGGAAGAAGTCAGAAAACTATTGGAAGTCAGCTTGATCGAGGTGTCTGATTATCCTGAATGGGTAGCCAACATAGTACCAGTTATGAAAAAGAATGGAAAAGTTAGAGTGTGCGTAGACTTTAGAGACCTTAATCAAGTAACCCCTAAAGATAATTTTCCTTTGTCCCATATTGATGTATTGGTTGATAACACAGCTGGAAACCATATTTTCTCTTTCATGGATGGATTTTCTAGGTATAACCAAATTCGAATGGCTGAAGAAGATAAAGCCAAGACAACATTCATGATGACTTGGGGAACATTTTGCTACAAAGTGATGCCTTTCGGACTAAAAAATGATAGGGCAACTTACCAAAGGGCTATGGTATCAATCTTTCATGACATGATGCATAAAGAAGTTGAAGTATATGTTAATGATATGGTTGCCATGTCCAAGGAAGGAGAAAATCATGTGGAAAATCTAAGGGATATTGTTTGATAGGTTGAGAAAATTCCAATTGAAACTCAACCCAAAGAAGTGTACTTTCGGATTGACTTCAAGGAAGTTATTGGGTTTCATAATCAGCTCAAGGGGCATCGAAGTGGACCTTGATAAAGTCAAAGCGATAGTTGACCTGCCCCTACCGTACACACTTAAAGAAATCAAAGGTTTGTTGGGTCATTTAAACTATATAGCCCAGTTCATATCTTAACTCACGGATAAGTGTCATCCTTTATTTAAGTTGTTAAAAAAGAATGCCAAGATCAACTGAGATGAAGAGTACGAGCAGGCCTTTACAACAATCAAAGAATACCTCATGAACCCTCCAATTTTGGTAGCTCCAAAACTCGGGAAGCCTTTATTCTTATACTTAACAATATTACTAGAGTCCATGGGGTACATGCTTAGCTAGAAGGATGAGGAAGGGAAGGGAAGGAACAGGCTGTATACTGCTTGAGCAAGAAATTTACTAAAGAGGAGTTGAGGTATTCAAAAATTGAAAGAACATTCTGTGCTTTAGTCTAGGTAATGTATTGGCTTAGACAATATACAATATACACTATACTACTAGGTTGAATTACTGACTCAACACGATCCCTTGAAGTACTTGGCAGACAAATCGATCTTAATTAGCAGAATCTCAACATGGCAAATGTTGCTATCAGAGTTCGACATTACATACGTGAACCATAATTCGGTCAAAGGGTAAGCTTTAGTAGATCAATTAGCAGAAAATCCTTCTCATAGCACTCCCTTGGAAGTACAAGTCAATTTCCCCGATGAGGGTATCTTAGTAGTTGAGAGAAACTCTGATAAAGGAGAAGATGATGAGCAACCAAAATGGAAAATGTTCTTCGATGGTGCAACCAACATATCTGGGTATGGAATTGGGGCAATACTAATATCCCCTGAAGGTACTCAGTATCCTATGGCTATAAGGCTCATTTGCCCATACACTAATAATATTACTAAGTATGAAGCATGCATCATGAGGCTCAAGATGGCCCTAGAAAAAGACATTCAAGAATTAGAAGTGCATGGGGACTCCTTGCTCATTATTGGCTAAGCTTGGGGAGAGTACAAAACTAAAGATCTTAAGCTGGTACCTTATCACCGGCATTTGATGGAATTAGTAGAACATTTCAAAGAAGTCACCTTCAATCATGTACCAAGGACTTAGAATCAATTTACTGATGCCTTAGCTATGCTAGCATCTATGATCTAAATATCTAATGGAGTCGAGATTTAGCCCCTTACTATTGAAATTGAAGACAAGCCTACCTTCTGCCTAACGATTGAGGGTATGAATGACTAAAAACCATGGTATCATGATATTAAGACGTTCTTACAACAAGGCACATACCCTGAAGAGGCCAAGAAAAGAGACAGAAAGATGATTAGGAGATTAGCCACTCTATTCTTAGTAAGCGAGTCCACCTTATACCGACTCTTATTTGACGGTACACTCTTAAGGTGTGTAGTAGACGAAGAGGTTGAGAAGTTAATGAAAGAGGTACATGAAGGAGTATGTAGCCCTCACATGAATGGATATATGCTGGCAAAGAAACTGATGAGGCTAGGGTATTATTGGTCAACAATGGAAAGTGATTACATCAAACATGTTAGGCATTGTTATTTATGCCAAGTTTATGTGAATAACATAAACGCTTTGCCTTAGGAATTATATGCCCTCTTAACACCATGGCCTTTCTCAATGTGGGGCATAGATATCATCAGTCCAATCACTCCAAAAGCGTCCAATAGGCATCACTCCATATTAATCGCCATCGACTACTTCAGCAAATGGGTAGAGGCTTCATCATACTTAAATGTTACTAAAGGGGTCATAGTTAAGTTCA
The DNA here is from genome assembly GCA_024138015.1 of Lumnitzera littorea. Taxonomy (NCBI): domain Eukaryota; kingdom Viridiplantae; phylum Streptophyta; class Magnoliopsida; order Myrtales; family Combretaceae; genus Lumnitzera; species Lumnitzera littorea. The sequence continues at coordinate 43,606,512 of JAMXBB010000012.1, forward strand.
TCAAGAGAGACATCTTAGTTCGGTATGGGACTCCTGAAACAATCATCACTAATAATGGCACCAATCTCAATAACAAGCTCATGGTAGAATTGTGCTGGCAGTTCTAGATCATTCACAGGAACTCTACTCCTTATCGACTCTAAATGAATGGAGCCGTCAAAGCAGCAAACAAAAACCTCAAAAGAATCATTGAAAAAATGGCTCACATATAAGGATTGGCATGAGATGTTACCTTCGCACTCATGGCCTATTGGACTTCCATTAGAATGTCGATTGGGCTAACACCATACTCTTTAGTATACAACACTGAAGTAGTGTTACTAGTAGAGGTCGAGATCTCGTTGCTCAGGGTATTATCAGAAACTCATTTGGACAAAGTCGATTAGGTAAAGAAACGCATCGAACAGCTAAATCTGATTGATGAAAGGAGATTGATGGCCTTATGTTATAATCAGTGTTATTAGCAAAGAATGGCTTGGGCCTTCAACAAAAGGGTGTGACCCCATAACCTCAAAGAAGGAGATTTGGTGTTAAGAAAAGCTCTCCCTAATGCATAAGACTTCGAAGGAAATTTGCCCCCAATTACGGGGGTCCTTATGTCGTGAAGCGAGTATTATCAAGATGGGCTTGATTTTGTCCCAAATGGATGGTCCAGATTTGAGAGACCTTATAAATATCGACACTGTAAAATTGTACAATCCATAAGAAGTCAGTGGAAATTTTGCTCAAAACATGAAAATACCAGTCATTTTGAATGTTATTATGGTCCAATTTTCATTATCTATAAGCAAATTTGGTATCTTTAGCCATTGTCATCGTTGGAATAATCACTCTCTCCATGGAAAGGTCTAATTCCCTTTACCCCATTTAATCGAACCTATATACTGCAAACACAAGATAAGTTAAGGAATGAGATCTAGAACATTGGTAATTAACAAAAGTTTTTAAAATACTTTATTATGGATTGATCCCCCTCAATGGGGAGTTTTATTGTCTGTTTTTCAGAAGAATGCAAAACTCAAGTAAGCAATCACGGTAGATGGGAATAAGGCTTTTGGGTTCATAAAAGTTCCAAAGAAACAAAAATAGTAGGTGGTTTTCCTACCTTAAGCTAATTTCCATGACTTCTCCAAAAAGAACTAGCAAAGTCTTAAATGTTTTATGTCAAGAACATCCAAGTTGATAACAAGGGACCAAAATAAGAGTCAGTAATTTTCTAATGGGGAATTTTCAAAAACGTTTGACGATTTGGGTGCTATTGACAAAGACCGAGTAAGTATTTCCATCCAGTGTTAGCATACCAATCTTTTCTTGCACTTGCATTTAGACCAATTTTTACTTCCAACAATCTTTTTTAACCAACCCATAAGGCATTCACTCTCTACATTTAGTGTTTGGCTAACCTACGAAGACACGATCTTAGCTCTATTCATCCTTCTAATCCATAAGGTACTTTTGTTTGCTAGATTTCTTCTAAGCAAGCCTATACATCATTTCCCCTCCATTCAATAAGTCCTGTAGGGCACTTCTCCTCATAGTTTACTATTAGCATAGCATTAGCACCAATTTTAGGGTTGCTAGTTCCCGAGAGATGCTCCTACTAAGGTTAGTGAGCCTAGTAAGGCACGACCAGGTTTTAGATCAATCCCATGTTAGGGTTGCTAGTCCTCAAGAAACACTTCTGCTTAGGTTAGTAAGCCTTTTGAGGCATGAGCAGGTTTTAGATTGATCCCCATTTTAGGATTGCTAGTCCTCGAGAGATGCTCCTACCTAGGTTAGTGAGTTAAGTGAGGCATGACTAGGTTTTAAATCGATCCCATGTTAAGGTTGCTAGTCAATGAGAGACACTCCCACCTAGGTTAGTGAGCCTTGTGAGGCATAGCCAGGTTTTAGACCGATCCCATTTCTTGAGAGACACTCCCGCCTACGTTAGTGAGCCTTATGAAGCATTACCAGAGTTTATTTCTTCATCTAAATCAATTTTAGGAAAGCTATTTGGTCATCTTAGGGGCAAAAATAATGTCTGTTTCGTCTTTGTGGTAAAGTTTTGCTTAAACATCATTCTAAAGATGGGTAGTTATAAACACCAAATTTTTGCCCCCCTTTATTTGTTTTTTATTTATTTCATTTTTATTATTTTTCTTTCTTTTCTCAATAGGACCTAAATTAGAAAAATTTCATAAAAATAGGAAATTAAAGAAAAACCCAAAAACTAAAGAAATTTAGAAAATATAGGAATTCTAGAAAAATACAAAAAAAATAGGAAAATAGGAAAAAACACATAAAATAAGAAATTTAGAAAAAATACAAGAATGAAAAATTTAGGAAAATATATAAGAAATTTGAAAAGTCATAGAAAATTAAAAAAAAAAAAGAATTTAGAATATAATAAATTTTTTAGGTCATTTAAATAGAATAGGATTTTAATTTAAATAAATTTAAATAAAGGACCGTTAGACTTGATTTTAGATTTAAATTTAGCCTAGGTTGACTTAGGCCATATGTGCAATTTGATTGTACGTATAGATAAGACATAGGCCAACGACTTGATGGTTAAGTATATGGACATAACATTAGTATTGAGCATGAGGTCTTGAGTTCAAATCTTAGTAAAGGTAGGGAGAACTTTTTCTTATTTTTTTGGCTGGCATATTGCCATGTGTCAAGATCTAATTGCGCTACGTGTCCTGATACGTGGCATCATTAGATTGGATGACCTTGCTGACGCAGCACCATATAGCATGCTATGTTAGCTACCACGTATTATGTCAAGACATGTAGCAGGTCAGGGTTTGTCGAATTGACTGACGTGGTGCTCATGTTAGCACTTTCCCTTCCTTTCCCTCAGTTTTCCCCCATTTTCTCCTGATTTTCCTCCTTTTTGCTTCTTAAGAACAGCTTACTCCCTCCACTTTAACTTCAATTTTTGCGTAAATTTCACACATGGGCACATAGTTTCTTACATCAATCTTACACTAGACATGGTAGGCTTCGAATTGGTGTTAAAGCAAGTCCAGATTTAGTCAAAAGCACAATCAAATTGGCTTTCAAAAATCAGAAAAAACTAAGTTTTTAGGCATTTTTCATTAAATCCGATTCTAACTTTACCTTGTTTCTGGGATGAATTTATATATAAATTGGTGATCATGGAGGTGACATGATCATAGACAACAAACAGAATCACTCGAGATAACCTCTCTCTCTCCCTACAATCACTTTCTCTCTCCAACCTACTCTCTTTCTCTCTCTTCGATCTTCTCTCTCCACTCAAAACCGAGTCTAACCACCACCATGGCTGACTCCCTTTAGTTTAGGCTCTCCAACTTGACCTCTTTCAACCTCCGCCATGCTGCATAGTAGCCGCGCTGAACCACCATAATTCAAACCCTTACTACTGCCTCTCTCTCTCCTCGAGCCACTACTCCTAAAGCCTAAACTAATCGCACAACTGAGCTCCCTACTTCTCGAAACCTCACACCATACCCTACTTTCACAGCTAGCAACCCCCATACAACAAAACTACTACCGCCATCGATTGTTACTTCTAACAGCCCTGTAAATCACCACTAAATACTACGGTACTTGGCCTACCCTACCTAGGTCTAATCTAAAACTCATAAATTTGCATTCACCCCCAAAAAATCCTTTCAAATTGACTAGGATCGTACCTTCCAACTGTCACTGAGCTTGAAGAAGGAGAATTCAATCCGACCCAACCTAATTCGATCTAGTTCAACTCATTTAACTCGCATAGGTCTGACGCGTGTGTCTGAATTGGTTTGAAGTTTTTATATATTTTATTTTGTTAGTTATTTGTTTTATTTAAATGTAATAGAAAATAATAATAATAGAGAAGAAAAAGAAAAAAGAAAGAAGAGAAAAATCGAAAAAAGAGCAAAAAAAAAAAAAAAAAGAGAAAGAAGTAAAAGAATACCTTTTATTTTTAGCTTTTTTATTTTAGTTTATTAAAAATTTAAAATAGATAGAATAAGTAATATAATAAATAAAATAAAAAATAATAAAAATAAAAATAAATAAGTGAATAGAAAAAATAAAGATTATTATTTCTTTTGTCACTTAGAAAGTTGATTTTCCAAAAATAATAAAAAATAAATAAACTATTTTCCAAATTAAGATTGCTTAGAATTTCGAAAAAATAAAATTCAATTTAGGACTCTTTTCTAGAAATTATCTTAAATAAACCAAAATTGAGGAAAACGTAAACTCGATCAACTGTTTTTTAATTAAAACAAAACCACCCGCTAAAGTTTTTATAAAAAGAGCTATGTACGTTTGATCCCAAATAATGGGTACGTAGGTACTTACGAGGCGATGGCATAAAACGAAAAAACTAATTTCCCTTTTCCTTTAGTTTAGATTGTTTTGTTTATCCAATTAAATTAAGTCTTGTCTTTCAAAATCAAAAGGTGAATTTTAAGTTTATTTCTAATTTTGGAAAGTCAACGATACTCACAAGGGTGTAAAATTCCTAACCCCCGGACCTGAATCTCTAGTTTCTAAAAATCGTTTTGTAAAATCGGTTTTAATCATTAAACTAGTGGATGTGTTATAATCAATCCACTCAATTGGTTATAACTTAATGATTTTTCCTAACTCCGGTTGAGTGGTGACTCTAAAATTGTTTTAAAAAAAGGAATAGTTTTTTTAAACGCTAGTTGAGGATCGGCATTAAATGGGTAAGGTTCACTACTAATTGGTTTAGAGATGACCTAATTTTATTAAAAGAATAGGGAAGGTGAAATACCAGGCTCGACATGGGGGTTTATATACCCATCAACTAGGGTTACTTTATTTATATGAAAATATTAAAGGGTATTCTACAATTAGGTTACATAAAACATACTAAAAGAGGTACAAGGGGTAGAGAATATTCAATACAAGAAAGAAAGAATCATTCTAGAATATTGTGTCAGAAGACACGTGTCGCTTATGACTAGATGGGAGAAATATGATATAAGGTAGGATGCTTGCAGTTAGGGGCTGACCCGATCTGGATTAGGTTAGGGATCAATCAATCCTATAAAGAAGTCAGTTGTATTGGCATTAGATGTCTGTGGTTGGTCTAGTGGCTCGGTTCGAATTGTCTTGGGCTATCTTCTAGAAAAAGGCATCATTGTTAAGTAGGAGCAGATCAGACATGTGAGGATTTGATAGATAGGTTGGTAGGAGATCAATTTGGCATGGGAATTCTCGTGTTGGCTTTGGTCTTAAGCTAGTATTCTTTACGTGAGTCGCTGGAGTCCTCTAGCTCAACTACGAGTGATTGGTATAGGGGCCTAATTCCTATCATGTGTCATATCCATTGGAATTGTTCGTAGGTTTTGCTTACTTTTCATTCGCTTTTGTTCTTTTGCACATTCCCCATCACTTCCTTTTCAAGCTTTCGACAAGCTTAAACCCATCCCCATGACCACCCTTATTTGTTCTTGGCTGCGGTACACATCATCTTGATATTAGAGTAGAGGTTTCATTTAGGTTATAGGAATCTATTTTGTAGTATTATCTATACTCTATTTTACTAAGTGAAATAGAGTAAGTTACTGTAGTCATCTTAGCTACTGTGTTTGCTAACTATTTAGTTTTTGGTTTTGGGAAGTGTTTGTTGTAACACCTAATTAGAGAAGCTTGAGGTTTGAATCTATTAGAGAAATGATGGATCTAAGTGTTAATATTAGGTATCTATACTCTATTTTACTAAGTGAAATAGAGTAAGTTACTGGAGTCATCTTAGCTACTGTGTTTGCTAACTATTTAGTTTTTGGTTTTGGGAAGTGTTTGTTGTAACACCTAATTAGAGAAGCTCGAGGTTTGAATCTATTAGAGAAATGATGGATCTAAGTGTTAACATTGGGGTTGGAGATGATAATAATGGTAGCTTATCAACTTGTTAAAGCCATGCTTAATACCCTATAAGCTGCTTGACCTATTAGAGGTCAAAACCTAGCTTGACTAGTTCGGGGTAGAGGAGTAGGCGAATGAGTAAGATGAATGATAGACCTGAGAGAATTGGATGAAGAGGACAAGGAAGAGTATTTTGAAGAAGAGTGAGCTCAAGTCCCTAAAACATTTGACCATGTGAAGCTTTAGATTCCAAGCTTTAATGGATTTGGGAGTGTTGATGAATATTTAGAATGGGAAGCGAAATTGGAGAGTATTTTTTACTATTATCAATACAAGGATTACGAGAAAGTGAGAATTGCTGTTGTTGAGTTTTCTAGATATGCTACCATGTGGTGGAGAATTTGTAGGCTATGAGGAGGTGAGAAGGCTACTAAAAGATTAATACTTGGCCTAAAATGAAAAGAATACTCAAAAACATGTTTGTGCCAGATACTTATTTGTAAGATACTTTTACTCGATTTTAGGAGCTGAGATAAGGAAGCCGAACAATTAATGAGTATGTCTAAGAATTCCAAATGCTCATGATCTAATGTGAAGTAGAGGAACCACCAGCATGGACAATCTTTAGGTTCCTCATTGGATTAAGAGGTGACATTTGAGACATTATGAAGCTCCAACGATTTACCACAATTAATAAAGCCATTAGAATAGCCCAATGAGTAGAGAGGTAGAGAAGAAGCTAAGTATTGACTAGATTGTGGACTAGTTGACCAGGATAGGGAAGTCATCGAGCTTAGTTAAGTACCAAGCCAATCTGAAAGGTCGATGTTTGAGTTGAGCAGAAAAGCCGACCTGATAGTGATGTGCCAACCTAAACTTATGAGAATGGCAAGGATCTGGTAGGAAAACGAGCTAAATTAAGTGCTTCAAGTGCTAAGGGTTCAAACATATGGTTGCTTAGTACCTAAATCGAAGGACTATGGTCGTTAAGGGAGATATCCCAAAGCTAGAGTTGGAAAGTATTGATGAGGAACCTAAAGAGGAGGAGAGTATTGTTGAAAAAGAAGCTATCGAGAAAGAATTGATTAAAGAAGATGTGTTTGTTGAGGATATGGACCGGTTGGTCCTAGTTGTTTAGCTCGCAATGAACTTGGAACCCTTACGAGAGAAAGAGTAGAGACAGAACTTGTTTCATATCACTTGTGGGGTGAATGATTAGGTGAGCGTGTTAATTGTAGATAGTGGAAGTTACAGGATTTGAGATGTTATTGAACTCTAATTTACAATGCTTGATGAAGTTATTAGATTATCCTAACATATAGAAAGGTAAAGTAGGAATAGAACGGTTTGAACTACTTTAAGTCAATTTGTTTTGAGCAACCGATCTGCTTAAGTAAGTAATCAAGCTTAAATTAGTACTGAGCTAAGTAGATGGGAAGAAGCCTGACCTGTTGGGAAGAGTATACCTAGGAAGTTTGAAAAGGGTTAGTTATTAGGTAGAAAGATGGCTAAGATGAAGTGTTTCAAATGCTATAATTTTGGACATATGGCTGCTTAGTGTCCAAACTGATATACCATGGTCATCGGTAAGGGAGCCTTGACCAATGAAATAGGTAGTAATAATGAAGAACTAGAGGAGTGTTTAGAAGTACAAGATGATGTTGAGAGGATTGATGGCAAGCTTGTTAAAGAAGATGCATATGCCAAAGACTTAGAAAAACTAACCTTGGTTGTTTGACACATTTTGAATTTGGAATTGTTCTTCAAGGATGAGTAGAGGGAAAACTTGTTCCATGTCACATGCAGGGTCTAGGATAAAGTGTGTGCGCTCATTGTGAATATCAGAGGTTACACTAATGTTGTCTATACTAGCATAGTCTAAAGGCTAAGTTTATTAACCTTGTATCATTCAAGGCCATACAAATTATGCTAGCTAAATGAAAAGGGTGCACTTCACATGTCTTAGCAAGTGCTCCTACTGATCTCCATTAGAAACTACTTTGATGAGATTCTTTATGATGTTTTTCCCATGTGCATGTTGCACATATTATTGGGTTAACCTTGGCTTTTCAATTGAAGAGTCATCTACAGTAGGTATAAGAGTACTTATATGTTTGAGAAGGATGGGAGAAAGATTACCCTAAACTTAATGACTCTAAGCCAAGTCAATAATCTCTAGGCTAGATTAGCTTGAGGATCTAAGAAGGCTCTTATCCTTAGTTAATCTAAGCTAAGGAAGGCCGTGAAGTTGGAGATGCTGACTTTTTTATTAGTATGCAAGATACTAGAGTTAGGAGAGCAAATTGATTTTCTCAAAGTGGCTAGGGAACTAGTTGAAGAATTTGTTGACCTATTTCTTGAGGAACTACTCAATGGGTTACCCCATTCCAAGAAACATAACACTACAGTGATTTGGTGCTAAGTGTTGCCTTACCTAACAAGTCGACCTATGGGATGAACCTTAAACATGTTGTTGAGCTACAAAGGCAAGTCAATGAGCTAATGGAGAGAGGATATGTTAGAAAGAGCCTTAGCCCATGCATAATCCTAACATTACTTATATCAAAGAAGGACGGGACTTGGAGAATGTGCATGGATAGTCGAGTTGCCAACAAAATTATAATTAAGTACTAGTACTGCATTCCTAAGCTTGATTATATGTTAGATGAGCTACATGGAGCATGGGTATTTAGCAAAATCAAGTTCATGTTTGGATATCACTAGATTATAGTGAGATTGAGTGATGGGTGGAAAACAACATTTAAGACTCAACATAAATTATATGAGTAGTTAGTTATACTATTTGGCTTATCTAATGCCTCGAGCCCTTCATGAGGTTGATGAACCATGTTGTTAAAGCATTGGATTAGAAAGTTTGTTGTGGTATTATTTCGATGATATTTTAGTGTATAGTTTTAACCTATCCTATCATGCTAATGTCCTTCAAGTTGTCTTCAAGGTTCTTTGAGTTGAAAAGCTATTTGGAAATATGAAGAAATGTAGTTTCTACCAAGACAAGGATGTTTTTCCAAGATTTGTAGTGAGTGGGGAATAGATCTAGGTCATCATAGAGATAATTCAAGCCATTGTTTAGTGGCCAATTTCAAACTGTTGTATGAATCTTAGATGCTTCCATTGCTTAGAATCCTTTTATAAAAGTTTCATACAAAATTTTAGTACAATTATGGCCTCATTGATAGAGCTTAGGAAGAAGAATGTTGAGTTTAAGTAAGGAGAAAAGAAATAGAGGAGCTTCAAATAAACCAAGACTAAACTAACCTTTACCCCCATATTAGTCCTATTAGACTTCAGTAAGATCTTCGAGCTTGAGTGCGATGCATCAGGTGTAGACATTAGAGTTGTACTCATGTAGAAAGCCGCCTTTTATGTACTAGAGTTAGAAGCTCATAGGAGCCATACTAAACTATTCCATATTTGATAGAGTTTTATGCCCTCATTCAAGCTTTAGTAGATTGGCAACATTAGCTGTTGTACAAAGAGCTTGTTATATACACTTACCATGAATCACTAAGGTACTTAAGGTGCCAACCTAAGCTATCAAAACGATAGGTGAAGTAGGTTAAATTCTTGGAAGGATTCTCTTTTGTCATTAAGTATAAGTGTGGTGATGAGTGTAATTTTACACTCACTTCTCATATTAACTTTACAGTTATTTTGATTATTTTACTATGATTTTGTTACTTAATTAAGTCATTTGTTGATTTTAGGGCTTTAATGGAGTGATAAGGTGAAAAGGATGGAATTTATGTAATTTTTTAGGAGAATTTCACCAACTTTGAAGAAAATGACTTAACAATAGCAAGCTTCAAAAAAGGATTTGGTTAAGAATCAAGAGCTAAATAAGTCTATGCGTGAACTCTCCTATCGTATTCCTTTGCCGTAAAGCCCTCGTCCTTGATTTCCAATTAAATTTGAAGATTTTTATACTAAGTACAATATCATGGGTACACTCTACGATCGTGATCCATGGCTATAATCCCATTGTAATTTAATTTAAGTAAATTTTTTGAAAAAATATGGTAAAGAGAAGTTCACGCCACAACTTTACAGCCATGGTTATTGACCATGTACATGCCATGATTTCTAAAACTTGCTATTTGAAGGCCTTTTTGTCAAAATAATATAAATTTAGCCCATACATGTGCAAAAGAGAAGGAAGAGACCCTAAAAGAAGAAAAAGAGAAGCTTCATAGCATTTTTAGGGATTTCTTTTATCATTTTGTCATATAATTTGTCCTTTTTATCATGTTTGTAAAGTAGATTGTGGATATTTAGACCTATAAACCCTAAGGTAACATGTTGCATACTCAATTTCGTTTATTCTAATGAAATTCCTTATTTCTTATTGATTCAATTGCATGTTTCGTATTGATTAAGTTGTTATTTATAGGGTCTTAGCTTAACTATTAGATTTCATATATTGAGGTTATGAGACCTAATACATAAAAAGATTTATTGTAATTGAAGAGATTTGCTATAAGTTTAGCGATAAGCTATAGATTTCTTTCAGAATCAATATTGTTATATTGCTTGTTTATGGAATTCTTGCTTTTAATGCTATTCTCATTTGCTCTATTATAGAAGCAATTTAGGTAAATTATAATTAAGATTATGAATTAATAGAAAAGCGATTCCTATTAATTTAGTAATTGAATTCCTCTAATTAATAAGAATAATGAATACATTAGAAACCTTAGGATTATTATAAGTTAATTGCTTAGTGATCAAAGTCTAGATATCATTACTTATGGTTGTTTAGGGTTCTTAATCATTTTGGTTAGTTATTAATTAATCTTTGTTTCTTTTAATCAAACTAATCCTTTCCTTTATCATTGTTATTAATATCTTCTTTCTAGTAGAATAATTAAGTGTAAGTGAGTAGGTGTGCAATCATCGTAAGATTGACAACCTTAGACTCTTGGGTCCTTTATACTATTACTTGATAGGTGTACTTGCTTAATATCGCCTTGTGTAAGCATCAATTACACGGCAAGACAAATGTTGTCGTTGACGCCCTCTCCCCAAGACATGCACTTCTTTTCAACTTATATATGAGGTTATTGGGTTTTGCATGAAGAAGCAATACCACCAAGATGCTCATTTTGGCACTATTTATGATTACTGTATCGATGGATAACAGGTAAATGACTACTTTGTAGATGATGGGTATTTGTTTTGAGGTGGTAAGTTATGTATGTTGACTTACTCCATAAGGGAATTATTAGTGAGTGAAACCCATAGTAGAGGACTCTTTGAACACTTTAGAGAGAAGAGAACATTGAAGCTATTGAAAACTCAATTATTTTAGCCTAAGAAGAGAAGAGATGTCCACTATGTTGTCGAATGGGATGCGACCTGTAGAAGAGAAAAGAGCCTAGCTAAGTAAGGGAAATCTATGCCTCTACGCATCTTGACTTGACTGTAGGTTTAGTTAAGCATGGACTTTGTTCTTTAACTACTTAGGATGGCTAAGGGCAAAAACTTTATAGTGGTCATTGTGGACCAATTCAATAAGATGGAACATTTTTCTGACCTAAGGTTTCTGACCTATTTCTAGAAGACTCTAGCATTTGTTAGGATCAAAATTACTCTTCAATACATCTTGTCATTGCAAACCTACAGTCGGAGGGGGTTGGAGGAGGGTGGAAGGGCACTGGTGTAGTGGTGGTGGTGTTGTTAATTGCACTTTAAGTTCATTACACTAAGCTAACATAGGAAGGAACTTGATTGACTGCGACATTTGTTTGCTCTTGATCAAGTTTGCCTACAAATAATTTGTTTACAGCATCACAAGACAAACTCCATTTATGGTTGTCTATGGTATCAACCTCGAGCTGCCTCTTGAGCACATGCTAATGCCTATACTTGACTAAGAAGACTCCATAACTAGAGATCGAACTCAAGCCCTCCTTAGGATCTACAAAAGGTTACTAAATAGTTGGACTAACTTGTAAAGAGATTGGAACGAAAGGGATAAGGAAGGAGGATATGGCAATTTCAGCTTAGCAATTTAGTTTAGTTGCACTTAAGTTGAGAACAATTCACAAACTAAAGGAAGAACAAGTTGTATACTTAAGCTGAAGGACCATTCTAGATACTCCCTAAGATCAATGACAATGTTTATCAGTTAGAATTACTCGAGGACTAAGGAGTTTCTAATGTACTTAACATTATTGACCTAAGTCCTTACCAACTAAAGGAAGAAACTCAACAAGGGGACCATCCGGATTTGATCCTAAATCTCAATCAATCCAAAGGAGAAGATAGGGATTAGTTAGCCAGACCTTACACTTGAGCTCAAGTCTATGGTTTAGAGAACATGGTACGGTGGATTCTTACTTCCTGTCCAAATACCAAGGACTCTCAATTGTTATTCAAACCCAACCTTTCTCGTCTTTCTATTTGTTTTGAACCATACACTTTAACTACATTCCTAGAGTGTTGACCTTTTGGTGAACCAAGTGATCTATCCAATACCTTAGCAAGTCTACCTAACAGCTCGGCTACATTCGTCCTAAGCTATACCAACTATGGTCCAAGTTGCTTAATTATGGACCGATGTGTTTTGGACCGCCACCTCATGTTAGGTAACTATCTACTGGAGTTGACAACAAAGGTCTCTATGCTAAGCTATTCAAAAGTTGCCAACTTGTTTGATTCCATCCCATTTCTACTTAGTAGAGGCTTCAACCACTAAAGCTACGATACGTATCCTTTAATATCTAAACTAATACAAATGTAGGCCTAATATTTTCTCCTTGTATTTTACAAATTTTTCTTTTTCATGTATATTCCTTTTAGTACTTTTCCACTTTGAGTAAAATGCCCATTTTAGTAACTTTTTCAAATGTAATAGTTGCTTTAGAATCTTGGGTATGAATACTTACTTGTATTGTAAGCTACAGGGTCTATCATCATTAATTCAAAATATAATATTTTCTATTGAGCTTATTTCTTCACAAGTTTGTAGTACTCTTATCTAATCCCTTTAGTAATGTTTGGCAGAGAAGCCAATTATCCTAATTGTGCATCATATCAACTAGCTTAGTTGGTCCATAGATGTCCCTTGGTTCATAATATCCTATGAGCTATTTATAGGTTTACTTAGCATCACTTCAAATTCCATCACCAATTTCGAATCCTTCATATGTTTGAACCTACTTCTATATAGTCGCCCATATTGGTTCTTGGTACAATGTACGAAGAACAAATTAACTCTTACTTATCTTTGTTACAGTATTCATGAGAAATACTTATCATTTATTAATTCAATTTCTTCGAAGTGAAGAAGAGTATCGAGCCATGTACACTTCACTTAAGCCTATACACTTTTCTAAACACCTTAGGCCTATGGATCTTTCCCTTAACACTTTAAACTCATGTACACTTCAGTTAGGCTTATATACTTTGAACTCAAGGTTTTAGGGCTTAAATCTCTTAACATGGAAGTTTAGAAATATGGATGGTGATCACCTTAGCAAAATATAACCCTAGAAAGAAAAGAGAAAAAAAAAGGAAGATAAAAATAGAGGAGAAAAATAATAGTGAGCAAGGTGGTCATCTCCAAAGATGAGCCCAAATTGGCAATATGCCTGAGGTTTAAATTTGTGATAGAGTCCTTAGATGAAAAGCCATAAGTTTCCAAGGCTATTCAAAGGCTAACCACATCAAATTCTCAAGCATAAAGCAAAGTCTTAAATTTTTGGTCCTACTTACTATACCATCCTTAATGAAGTTCTTTTGACAAAAAAGATTGACTTATCTTTAAGCAATGATTGCTCATGAAACTAAGATCAGCCCATGTCTAGTTATACCTATGGAACTTGACTTGTAAACCTAAGATTGAATGAATAAATATTGTCTTTCAAAATTGGCTGCAACACATTAATATCCCTTTGCTTGAACTATTGCCAAAAAGCCTTACATTGCAAACTAGAAAAGACCTAATTGATTAATTAGGTATATCATTTACAAGATGGACTATAGCTACAACTTTTGGAATTGAGGCTAGGAGTGAAAACTAACTAGTGAGAGTGTGAGGAAGTGCTTTTGGACTAAATATTTCAAATCATGATACCTATTCCTTAGGTGGAAAACAAGAAAATACAACGCCATAAATGGTTACGTAACCCCAAATTTGAAATGGTGCTTCTAGAGAGTTGGAAATCATGGAATTTGCTTTAGGAATCATAACCAAAGAAAAGAATTGGAAAAGAAATGAGTGATTATCAGACAACGAGTAAGCCCACCACCTCTATGTGATCTTCAAAGCCTATTAGACCCTCCTACTTGTTAGCAATGTAATTTTTCACCAAAAAGAATGCATTTTTGAAAAACTTTTAATAAAGGTTTTCTTAGTACCTCCATTTTCAAAGAGAAATAAGTGATAATGAAAAGCTTCCAAAGGCTCTTTAGAATCCCCTGAGTTTAAGTTTAGATCTATTTTTTATTCTAGCACTTCTTACAAAAATCAATTATTCATCAACACCTTATTGAGAACTCCTAGATTCCCTATCCTTTAGGTTGCTATCCATTGTTGTGAGAATTATGGGGTCCCTTACCTTTTAAAGGCATTACTTATTTCTTAAGTTATCGTAGGATCGCTTGTTCATAAGAGCGTTTTCTTATCCTTTGTAAGATCACTTGCTCATAAGAGCATCGTCTTGTCCTACATTGGATCGCTTGCTCCTATATTGGATCACTTGTTGTCTCAATATGATATGAGTGATAACTTGTGGTATTGAAGCGTTCTCCATCATTGAAACAGTGAAGCTGATAAGCTCATAGACTCTTATCATCATTTGTTCAACTTGCCAATGGAGAAGAAATCACTTTCCTCTGTTCGTTCTTGTGTAACCACAGTAGGAAAAATACATGACTTGCACCGAATCTAAAGTTATCGACCCTTGTCCTTAGCATAGCACAACCCATTTAGGTGGGTTATTTTCTTATTGTTTGTTCATTTTCTTATTTCTTTCATACGATCGAAAAGGGGGGAAAAAAAAAACCAAAAGGAAAAATGGTCAAGTTTCTGACAATTATTGGTTTTTCTTGCTTCTTTTTTGCAGGTTTGATGTGCTTGTTTAATTATTTTTTTATTATTGATTTCTTGTGTGTTATATGCTTATTGTAAGTGTTATGGCCATTGATTTTTAATTATTTGTTGCATGTCTCATTGATCATATTATCATGTTCTATTCATTTGCTTTGCATATTTCATATATTAATTGTCACATGAACATATTAGTATAAAAATTGCATAATTAGCATCACGAATCATTACGTGATTGCATGTTTATGCGATTTGCGGAATTATGGACCATTGTTATTATGAGTTCATCGAATCTCTTTGCTATTGGTGCAATTTGCTCTGTTTAGGATTTGATATATATTCATGGCTAACTATGCTTTGCAGGTTCATTTTTAATTTTTAGTTTTATCATTGTGAATTATCATGTGCTTATTAGGATTAATCATATTCTACGTGTTATTGTGAGTTCGGTCTTTGATCCACCTTGCATTTTTGTGTTGTTCAGGGGGAATTTCCGAGCCTTTTCAGATTACTACTATCATTTGCAGGTTCTTGTTCTGGTGCGTTAATTCAATCAGAATCATATTTGCATCACTACTTTTACCAAATTTTCATTCTATTTCATAAAATCGCATCATTCATAAAATATCATTTTTTTTTTCAACAAAATAATGTTTTTCGTTTTCCATAAAAATTGCATCTTTCACAAAACTACATGTTTCCAAAGAAACTAAGCATGCTAGGTTTTTTTATTTAAAAAATGTTTTGTTATGTGTAGTGGTTTTTTTTTTTATTTTTTATTTTTAGAATTAATCTGATGCTTTTTTAATGTTAGGTTTCATAAGGTTAATAAAAAATTGGCAATAAAATTTTTAAGTAATAAAAATAAATTGGATAAATAACACAAACTTGGTCCTTTTTTAAATAAAATAAATCCACTCACTAAAATTATATAAGAGGGAAAAGAACTATGTGAGTTTGATCTTAACTAGTGATCTTATAGACACCTCAAGGCCAATTGCTAAAAAGTTTAAAAAGAGAAAGATTTTTTTAAAAAAAAATTCGTAATTACAAAAATATAAGAATAATTTTTCATGCGTTTTCACATTTTTATTGTTTTTATTTCCTTAGAAAAAATGAAAAAAATGAAAGCCTCTTAATTAGCTTTTTAATTTCTATATGGTGACCTATGGATCTTAATAAGTTAACCCTTAAACCTTTTTCTTTGGTTTTCAAGTTTTTAATTATTTTTTGTAGATAAATGGCTTGATTATGATTCTTCAACCCATTAACCCTAATAGCATTTTTACTAGCTTCGTTGGTTAGTGACTCCAAATTAATTTTTCTTAAAATATTTTTAGACAAATACTTTATATCATTTATTGAAGAAAATTGAATTTTCCTTAATTTTATTTTGAGTGACTTATATCAAGCGAGTTTGGTTTAGTATAGATTAAAATTATGGAAAATGTGTGAATTTCGAGCATGACTCTAAATATAATTAATTATAATTATTTGATGAACAAGTAGTAACACAAAAAAATAAAACCCCATAGTTATCTAATGCAGCAAAGCATCTAGTTATAATGTTTAAGAATATTCAGCATAACAAACAATCAATATTAAACACATACATGAACCGAATTCCCAAACATTAATCAAATTAAATATATAATTTAAGTGTAGCTAGCTATAGACATAAATGGAATTATTAGAAGTACTTACTTGACCATACCAACAATTAGGATTTGTAGTAGTCAATCGAGATTACTTGATAAATAAATAATAAAATAAAGTAAGTGCCTAATTCTTAAGGCTAAGCTACCTAAGTACTACTTAATTAGCTACCTAATTAACTGCCTAGCGCACTCCTAATTTCTACTTTTGCTTAACTCTTTAATTATATATAATTTTTTCATTTCAAGTCTGATTTTTATGATTTTATAGTCGATTTTTATCATTTTCAAATGTACTTTCTTGTGATGCGATCCATTTTGGGGCATATGACCTACATGTTCAACTATGGGCCCAATTAGTTTCAAAATTCAATTAATTTGGGCCCATTTACTTTATATTTGTCAATTATGGGCTTTTCTTGAAATTTTTATATTCGAGCTTTATGTAAATTATAAATTCATGTGGGACTTTTCATTTTTATTAGACCTAACTTTAATTTCAAGTTTTATTAATGGGTTTTCTATGTTCATTTTGAGTCTAACTTTTTTGTTTTTTAGCTTACTTATTTTGAGTCTAACTTAAATCGAGTTTTTCCTAATTACTATTAAGCCTTTATAATTCTTATGTGGGCCTAAAATAATTTATCAAATTTTTTTATTTGCTAGTCCTTTCCTCATATGGGTTGAAACTTATTATTTTCGTGCTAAATGGGCTTTTTCTCCCATTTTCTCCAATTTAACTGTTGATGGGCCTAACTCATTTGTTTATTTTAACCTATATTTAATTAAATGAAACTTTGTACATGTTTTCTCCCAACACTATATTTGATTGTGGATTTTCATTAATTTACTAGTTTAAGCCATAAAATATTATTTAACCTAATCAATCACAATGTAGCTAACCTAAATTACTCCTAAATCATCATTTTACATGAAAAATAATTTAGGGTCGAATTCCCTTATGCATGTCATTAGCTAAATACTAAGGGATTTAGTATGATTTTTCTAATTTTTTCTAGATTGATTACATTTCCATAATCTTAATGTTATTTTGATACATAATATGCTAATATTTTAGGTAAAAGAGGAAAATAAATGTAAGAGTTCCATATTAAGGTTTTGGTCAAGAAGAAAATATGCATATATTTCTACATTTCTTGTTAAAATCTTTAGGGAAGTACAAATATATTACATATAGAACCAAATGTATTACATTATACATGTAAATTTTAGTATACAAAATCCTTATGTTATATATCCTAGCACCAAATGCACCTATACATTTCTAAGTGCTATAAAATAAAGCAAAGTTACATAAAAAGGTTGAAACAAAAGAGAGAAAAAAAAAAGTACATAAAAAATGTTGAGAACAAAAAGGAAACAATAAGGTTACTTCTAAGTGAATCTTCTTTGTGGTGACTTGAACTTTTGTTCGCAGTTCTTTAAGATATATGCTAAAATAGGTGGGTGATGGAGTGTTGATAAAAGTTTGGAGAGAGAGAGAGAGAGACATTAGATGAAGAGGAGGGGTCGAGAGTAAGAGAGTGTGATGTTTTTGGAAGTGAAATTTGAAATGAAAATAAGGTATGTGTGTTTGCTTCTTAGTCAATGGAAATTGAGGTTGAGAGAGTGTGTGATTTGATTGTGTACTTGAGTAAATAGTTCCGTAGTATGGAAGGTGTCCTTGCTTACTTGTCTTAGCAAATTTTTGGAAAGAAAAGGGGAGATTTTCTTGATTCTTGTCTTATTTAGGTATCAGTTAGATAGGGTAGGTTATAATGATGTAGATTTAGGTGGCTAATGGGTAAGTCTAGGCTAAATGATTGACAATTTAATCAAATCAACTAAGTATATTACACTCACATCATATCTAATGAAATGTACTAGTAAAATAAACCATATAATATATAATAAAATGTACATGAAAGAAAATTATAGATACATGAATAAAATTATACTATGTATACATACATACATATATATATATATATATATATATGTATGGTGCCACTTACATGCATGTTAGGGTGAATTTGTAAATTTATTAATCTATTACTTTGATTAACTTCTTTTTAATTAGTTGTTTTTTAAAGATATCTTTAGTTGTTTGTCAGCAAATTTACTCAATTATATGTAATTTGTGATAAATTTATTGAATTAGGGTTTTATTAGAATTTATGGTTTAAAATGGGGTCTCATGACTTTAGCATGTAATACTCCTCAAACTAGGTGATCTAATCATTGAGGCACATTTTGATATAGTGGCTTCGACTATATCAAAACTTCAAAGTTATGCATGCTTAGGTTAGGATAATCCCAAAACACGTAACTCTTTAGGAAGTTACTACATCAAGGAACAAAACTATGTGGCTTTTAATGTCAAAGCACACAATACCTAGATGAAATGATTTCCAATCTAGTCATTATAAGGTACCATTAGAGTAGTCTAATAGTCGAAAGGGCAAAGTCCTTGCCTAGTGGCATTTCTCGACCTATGTAATGAAATTGACGATGACTTCAGTTCTATAAGGGGGTAGATTGTAATATCCTTGGTTCAATACTAGGTGATGGAAATTTAATAATTGAGATGCCTTTTGGTGTAGCGACTTGGAGTATATTGAAACTTTAAAGTTAAGTGTAATGCTTCATCTCTTCCAAGACTAGGACCTTTTATCACAACTTCTACTCATTGCATATCTTAATCTACTACTATCTGAGTAGCATTTCCTACTACTTTTTGAGCAACAAATGGTATACCCTTTCTTGTACCTTTGAATCTACAAGTACCAGTGAAGGACTAAGAAATTAGCCAACCCTGTCTTCTATAATAGTCATAATGGTATTGTTGAAACTTGCTTGAACATGAATCACTCCCTTTGGTATTCTACGTGTATTCTTACGTGAAGTAATATGCACATTTCTATGTGAATCGAGTCTTGCTATTGATTTTGCCATACTTTGTCATCTCATAAATACAAATCTAAGATAAATGGATATATCAATTTCATTTCATGTCAAAGTGGATCCATTTCATTTCATTGGGTTCATTACGTTAGAGAGTCCTTTTTAAAAAGATTATCCTTGTCTTTGTTTATGTCTCGGGTTGGAACAAATTACTATACTTCATCCCCTCCTATGGATCAATAAAAAATTTTCACAAATTTTATGAATAGAGGCCTTGATTTTCATAGTTGTTATTCCTTAATGTAATTCCAATTATACTTCTTAGAAGAAAATAAGTTTCTTGAAATCTTAAACCTAGAATTCTATCCCCATAAGGGAATGTTGAAGTTGAAAAAACTACCTAATCTTTTGAATCCTTGCTGCAGAGTCTAGAAATTCAACGTTTCTGGTTGAAGTATAACAATTTATTTCAATTTTGACTTTATCCCAGTAATATACATATACTACTCCATCATACCCTTTAAATGAAATAGAACTTGGAATTAGATCTTCATTATGTAAACAAACTTTGAACATACCATTGTGAAGTGATTCATTAATTAAACCTTCATGAATAAATGTTTTGATCTTATATTGTAGGTAAAACCTTTAGAAGTATCACCTAATGTAGGAGAAGTGGTATCAACTAATGTGCCCTTTTTTCTTTTATAGGAAATGGAAATTTTAGATACAATTCAACTATTAGAAAGATTACCATATATAACATAAAATTTCTCCATATTGTTACTATCCTTAATATTGATATCATCAATAAAAACACTTTAAGGATTGTTATCTAGGAACTTGTTCATAAATACTATAATGAAAGGAACATAGGAGTTTATCGCTAGGTATTTGACCAAATAGGACAGTCTAGTTCCTATAGAACCTATCACTAAAATACTCAAGAGGGAGATAAGGCTAAGTGAAGCAAAAAAGGTTTTCCATGAGATGTGAAATGAAAACTATTAGCCCTACATGAGGTTTGTAGATAAGTCATTGTTTGATAATGAGCAAGGAATATCCATCTTTTTGCTAAATAGGAAATATTGAACTCATAATTCATTAGATACCTTTTATAAATGTCAATTAAGTATTGTAAGTAAATTGCTTCTGGTTGTTCAATCATTTGATAACTAGAGTTATTCTTTGATAAATGATCACTATGCGTTAAACTCAATAGAATTTGATCAATCCTTTTTTCTATCGTTAAGGTGGAAAATTGAACCAAGAATTCTTTTCTTTATTGTCAATTGAATCACTATTTGTGACTTAGAATTCTATTTTATTATCAATCTAATCACCATTCACATTTTTTCTTTTTCTTATCAATGAATAGATCTCTTTACATGTATGATTTAGATGTCTCATATTTTTCGAAAAAGTAATCTGATGGATGGGATTTGGTATCATACTTACGAGATTGATAATATCGATGATATTAATATTAAAATATTTCTTCTTAGAGTGTATTGATTTGACCCCATAAGTGGGACCACCACTCCATAGCATGTTGGTGTCAAAAGTAGAACCCTGTATTTCTTCTAGAGAATCTTTTAATTTTTTCAAAGGAACTAGAAAGAGATTCTTTAACTAGAAAGAATTCAGTTTAGATGCAAGGTACCTAATTTGATAGGAAGTGGTCGACTGGACCCCTCACTTGAGTTGGAGCCTAAGGTCTAGAGAACATTGTATGGTGAATTCTTACTTCTCATCTAAGTACCGAGGACTCCAAGTCGCTATGTAGACTTAACCTTTCCTATCTTTCAATTTACTTGAAACTATACATTCGAACCATAGTTGTGGAGTGCTAACCTTATAGTGAATTGAGTGATCCATTTAACACCTCGACAAATCTATCTAATAGCTGGCTACCCCTATCTTAAACTATACTAATTAAGGTTTAAGTTGCTTGACCACGGACCAATGTGTTTTGAATCGCCACCTCATGATAGGAAACTATTCACTAGAGTTGACAATTGTAGTCTTTGCATCGAGTTATTAAGAAGTTGTCGACCTTTCTGATTCCATCCCTGGTTCTACTTAGTGGAGGCTTCTACTACTCAAATTGTAATACTTACCCTCTAACATCTATGCTAATATGGATGTAGGTTGAATATTCTCTCCTTGTATATTACGAATTTGTCCTTTTCATGTATACTCCTTTTAGTACTTTCTACATTACATAAAATGCCCATTTTAGTAACTTCTTGAAATGTAATAATTGCCTCCTAATCCCAAGTATAAATAACAACTTATATTGTAAGTCACATGGTTCATCATCATCGGTATAAAATATTACATTTTATTCAATACATTGAGCAAGGTTTGGTGGCTAATAACCTAGTTATCCTAGTTGTACGTCATATCAACTAACTTAGTTGGTCCACAAAAGTTCCTTGTTATGTAATATCCCTAAAGCTGTTTATAGGTTCGCTTAGCACTACTTTGAATTCTGTCCCCTATTTCGAATCTTCTACATGTTCAAACCTACCTTGATACTATTACCTTTGTTTGTCCTTAGTGTAACGAATCATGTTGGTATTAAAGCAAAGTTTCATGAGGGAAAGCTATTATGTTGTTTGTGTTCTATGGAGGTCGTAGATGTGTTGTGAATGCTAGTGTTAGGAGTATTTGAGGATTGACAAGTAGTTATAGTGGTTATAATTAGCTATGTGAGGTTGAAGGGGGTATTCCATGTACTTTGACAATAAGCATTGTTTTACTCTACTTTTGAATTAGTAAAATAGAACAATTGTTAGTTGTTGAATTTTCTGAGGTTATTGATTATGTGTAAGTGTAAAGTTTAAGTAGGTTAAGTTTTGAGGAATAGTTAGAAGTACAGGTTAATGTTGAGAGGAATAATGATAAGGTTATTGAGAAAGATGTACATGCCATATCACACGTAAGGTCTAAGATCAAGTGTGTACGCTCATTGTGGATAGTAAAAGTCGCACCAATGCTTTGTTTACTAACATAGCCTAAAGGCTAAGGTTACCAACCTTATCTCATCTAAGGCAGTAAAAATTACATTAGCTAAATGAAATAGGTGCACTTCACTTATCCCAACAGGTGCTCTTACAAATCTCCATTGGAAACTACTATGATGAGGTCCTTTATAATGTTTTGACCATGTAAGCATCGTACATGTTATTAGGTTAAGCATGGCTTTTCAACTGAAGAGTTATCCATGATGGGTATAGGATTACTTTTACATTTGAGAAGGGTGGGAGGAAGATTACCCTAAACCTAATGAGTCCAAGCTGAGTCAGTAAGGTGCGGATTAAATTAGCTTGATGATCTTAGAACGCTCTTGTCCTTAGTTGATCTGACGAGATTATGAAGTTAAATATGTTGACCTTTTTGTTAGCATGAAGGCTATTGGAGTTAAGAGAGCAAATTGAATTGCTTGAAGAGGTTAAGGAACCAATTTAACAATTTTTCGACTTATTTCCTAAGGAATTACCTAAGGGGTTACCCTCGTTTCGAGGAATAGGACATGATACAAGGCAAGCATACCTATCAGTTTTAATATAGTGGATATGAGTTCGAGTTGATTATTCAGAGATCTCGAGTACTAATACTAACCTTAGCTCTAATATCTAATCAGAAAATTATGATGGGTTGAATGAATTAAAAATAATAAAATTAACAAACTAATCTAATTATGATACTTGACTAAGTAATTTAGGAAGCAATAAAATTAATAATGACTTCAAGAAGGCAAATAACGTATTTAGGGATTATTTCCCTTAGTATTTAACGGGTGATCGCTAAAAATAGATCTAATTCCATCTCTATTATTCTTGATCGTAAGGATTCACAATTGAAGTTAACACCTTTCTTAAGCATATTAACCCTAATTCTAAATTATTTACCAAAATCTCTTCTCTTAGTAATATAATTTAGAATCGTATAAATATACAATGAATTCCCACACAAAAGAACAACTTTCCAGAAGAATCATATATCTTATCTCTAAGTATACATGCAATTCTCTCCAATTATGTCAAGATCTTATTACACATGTGATTTCTCAATCATTATGCATAATATCATAGATTGATACCCTAGAAATATCAATTAACAATTAACAATTAAAACACATAATCGAATAAAAAAAGATAGAAACTTTATTGAAAATTATCAATAAATCTAATAATCACATGAAACCCTAGTGTCCACAATCCTAAATACCATAATCTTAAGCTATCATGATGAAATTAAAAACAAATTGCAACAAAATCATCAAGAAATAAAACGTGAAAAACCCCTTTTGTTGATGAGAAATCTTCTTCAATGTTGAAGTTAAGTGTTGCTTCCAACTTTTTTTCCTCTTTCTCTTCAAGTTTCTTCTCTTTTGAATGTCAAAAGTTATGTGTAAAACCCTCACAAGTCTTTATCTAATGTATTAAGAAGTTTCTTTTTTCATGACCAAACACAACCTAGGACACAGTTGTGTCTCCAGGTTGTGTAACTTACTGATTGTGGCACAAAAATAATTCTGCATGGACATAGCCTAGGGACACAGTTATGTCCCAGACTATATAACTTTCTAACCAAAAATTGCCACTTTTGTTTATTGTTTATGTAACTTTAAAACTTTTTAACTCATTCATTTGAACTCCAAATTGAGTAAAACTTGATTCCTTTTCTTCATTTTCAATCTGAGAACGTGTTCAAACCTTGAAATTAAAATTTTACTCAATTAAGTATCAATTTATTTAAAAAAAACAACAAAAATATAAGGGAAATGCTATAAAATCACCATATGAAATGTATTTAAAATAAGAGTTATCAAACTTCCCTACAGTTGAGCATTTGCTTGTCGTCAAGCAAATAAATCAAAGCAAAAAATTTGGGACAAGAAATGCTAAATAAAATTTATTACTACTTAGGAAACCGGTGAATGAGTACACTTAACCCAAAGAAAACTAAGAAAATGTCATAATTTCACCTGACCATATTTAAATGCTCCAACAATATTTGATACTAGAGTTCACTATTTAATTTATGGAAGTCAAAGTTTACCCGAGTCATTTAATTAAGGATCCTTAAACTAGAAGTTGGATTTAATATCTCACCAATTGGGAAAAAGTCATAAAGATTTTGTCTATTTAACTAAAGTGTATACAATTCACTCTTCATTCTTACCAAGCACCATAATCTAGAACAAACACATTTTACATCCACTCATCCTTTGATCATCCCCTTAGTTCATGCTTTTGTTGGGAGGTTTTTAAATTTACTTTACTTAAGCATAATTACCTTTAATGGACAATTGTGTTGGTAGAGAGAAAGAATCTCGCTCTTCTGACGGACCAAGAATGATCCATACCAACTTATATCTCGTATTGATAGCGGGAAAGAACCTTGCTCTTCTGATGGACCAAGGTTAATCCATACCATTTTTTTTTTTAATTTTCATTGCTATTGGTATTGGGATTCAATCTTGCTCTTCTAATGGACCAAGACAAATCCTTACCAAATATTTTTTTTATTCATACACTTATTGTTACTTTCTAACTCTAATCATTACGATTTTTTAAGGTTTTCTCAAAAGAAGAATTTTATTTGTTTATTTGCTAAGAATTGTAGGGCTCTAAAAATTTCCAAGAGAAAAGTATACATTAAAGTAAATTTAAAAATAATCATGACTAACTCTTAACTAGTGATGTTGTTCCAATATCAAGTCGTGGAGTCCCGAGCTAAATAACTCGTAACTTTGCCCTCCAAAGATTCGACTAATTAATTCTAGTAAAGTATAATAAGATCAATGATGATCAAGATGAAATAGTTGATTTGGCCTAACACTTCTTAATCACCTATTGTAAGTTAACTTAAAAATTAATTAGGTCAAATGTGAATAATTAATCTCCTAAATAGTAACAAATTATATATATCCCTTCCCCATTTAATAATGTATAGTGTCCTCAATGTATGACTAAGAAAATACAATAGCAAGATATGAAACAATTAAAAAAATATCATAGGGAAAAAGGAAATACATGTGTTGAAAAAGAAACTAATACTTCCTTACCTTGAAGCATAAGATACTCTAGTGGAGAAAGGGTGGCTAGTAGCTTGACGATAGTGCCTTCATAAGTAGAAGATGATGTAATAGATTTGAACCTCCTCCGAACGATCTACTTCTCATGATTTGCTATAATCACTTGGATTGTGTTGGATTTGATGAAAAAGTTAGTTAATGAACAGTGGAATGTGAGAAGAAGATGGAGAAAAGAGTGACTTCATGTTTATGCCTGTGAGTGTGTTTGTGTTTTAAAAGTGTTGTGTAGTGTGTGTATATATCATGTAGGTACTAGGCGAACACGAGCTGGGACACAATTGTATCCCATGCTTGTGTAACTTTTTGTTCCTTTTTTTTTTTCTTTTGCCTAGCCTAAATTCATGAATTTAAAAATAAAAGAAACTTAAAGAAATAAAAGTACTTAAACTAGAAAAATAAGAAAAAGAAAACTAAAGAAAAAAAATTTAAACTAAAAAGAAAAGCCTATGACTAAAATTGAAACAAATAAAAAAAGCAAAGCAAAGCAAAGTTAGATAAAAGAAAAATAAAATGGAATAAAGTAAAAGAACTGAAGTGTGTGTAAAGTTAGACATAGGTTATCTCTCAAGAAGCGCTATAGTTAATGTCGATAGCTCGACGGGATACGTCTTCTTATTCGTGATTCTTCATCCAGGTAAAGATAGGACTCCTCCTATATCTTACTTTCAAACTCTCCATAAGAGTGTAAATTTACCCTTAGGCCATTGATCTTGCCAATTCCATTTCATTGGTGCATAACTTCCATCGTTTCTCTCCTTATCAAGCCACTTATCAAATTTATGTAGCCTAAATTTCTTCATTTTGTTTGCTTTTAGCTTAGATATTGTTGTCTTTGGGAGTTTTGAACTTTTCACCACAAAGACATATTTCAAATGATTTCTTGACTGTTTTGGTTCCAACATTGGTGGCTTCTCTTTGAAGGATCTTAACCTAAGATCCTTTGGCTTGTAGAGTAGATCAACCCCCTTCTTGTCTACAATAGATTCATGAACTTTTATTTGAGCTACCACTTCTGTACGATTGGGGTTGGTCACCGGATTTTCATCACCCTTTTGCAAGCAATAGCCTAAGGAATCTTTGGCAAGCATTTCCTGCACACATATAGATGTAACGACATTAATGGCATTAACATTGTGACATGTGTCCTTTGAGTCAAGAAATTTGTTTGTTCTCTCTAGAGTTTTAAAAACTATTTCATCATCCCCGACCCGTAATATCAACTTATGCTCACTAACATTAAAAATAGCCCTAGCAGTGGCTAGGAAGGGTCGACCTAAAATGATTGGCACCTCAATATCCTCATCTATATCAAGTATAATAAAATCCATAGGAAAGATGAATTTATCTACTTGCACTAAAACATCTTCTATGATGCCTCTAAGGTATGTGATAGACCTATCAGCTAATTGAAGACTCATACACGTTAGTTTAGGTTCTCCTAACCCTAGCTTTTTGAACAATTTATACGGCGTCAAATTTATACTAGCTCCTAAGTTTGCCAAAGCATTATCTAATAACAAATTGCCAAGCACACAAGAAATAGTGAAACTTCTTGGATCTTTTAATTTTTGTGGCAGCTTTTTCTGGAGTAGTGCTGAGCATTCCTCGTTCAATGTGACGATTGTAAGCTCCTCCAACTTCCTCTTGTTCAATAGAACATCCTTTAGAAATTTTGCATACTTTGGCATTTATAAGATAGCATCAATAAGAGGTAAGTTAATGTATAATTGTTTGAAAATATGAAGTAATTTACTGAATTCCTTATTTTGATCAGTGTAAATTTGCTTAAGGCGCTACAAGTAAGGGATGTGAGGCTTGTACTCCTTTACTTTCGGTAGTTCCATATTTTCTTTTGATTTTATTGGCTTTGTATCTTCCTTACGGTTGACTTCCACTTCTTTCTTAACTACTTTCCCACCATCCTTCTTCTCTACTTGCAGTTTTCTACTACTTCTTAAGGTCACTGCATTAACATGTTCCCTAAGATTGATCTTGGTATTCCTTAGGAGTGTCCCTTGTCGCCTTTTAGAGATCATTTTTGCAAGTTGACCAATTTGCTTCTCAAGATTACAGTTAGAAGCCTCTTGATTTCTCAACGATGATTCAATGTTAGATAACTGAGCCTCATTGGCTTAAATATATTTCGTAAGAAGTTCTTCTAAATTGGATGTCTACTCTTAAGGAAAGGGAGGTGGTAATGGTTTTTGAAATCCAGGTGGACCAAAGTTAGTCTTTTACTGGCCTTGGTTTTGGTTTCCCCATGAGAAAGTAGGATGATTCCTCCACTTGGAATTATAAGTGTTACTGTAAAGGTTATTTTGTTTCATGAGTAGATTTCCTAGATAATCCACTTGTTCCAATTGTTCTTGTGCTCCATAACCTTATATGCTAAAATCACTTACATTCGGTGGTACTTGTTGAGGGCCAACAGAGAGTACATCAATCTTTTTACTTAATAGATCCACTTTAGCTACCAAAGCAATGGTTAAGTTTACTTCATAAATTCCTACAACCTTTTGCCTAGTTCTAGTGCTTTCCTATTGATAATTGTTCATCGATATTCCTTTAATCAGGTTTTATGCTTGCTCGGGTGTCATTGTATTCAAAGTACCTCCTGTAAATGCATCAATCATTTGTCCCATAGATAAATTGAGAACATTATAGAAGGTTTAAATCTACATTGATAGTGGGAGGCCATGATGTGGGCACCTCCTAAGCAAGTCCTTGAACTACTCCCAAATATCATATAGGGTCTTGGCTTCCAATTAGGCAAAGCAAGAAATGTCGTTCCAAAGTTTGGCGGTCTTCGTAGGTGGAAAATACTTCTCCAAAAATTTCTTTGCTAATTCATTCCATATTGTGATTGAATTTCGTAGTAAGGAGTTCAACTATTGTTTTGCTCTACCCCTCAAAGGAGAAGCAAATAACTGTAGTCGGATGGCATCATTCGTAACTCCGTTGATTTTAAATGTATCACAAATCTCTAGAAAGCTAAAGATGTGAGCATTAGGATCTTTATCTTGGAGACCATTGAACTGAACATATTGTTGCACCATTTGTACGATGTTGGGTGCAATTTGGAAGTTATTAGCTAAGACGGTTGGCCTTGTGATACTAAAGTTTGCTCCTGTAAGTGTAGTCCTTGAATAGTCGGACATAGTCTGGTTTACTTCATTATCGTTATTAGTCATGTGTGGTGGATCTTCTTGATTGATTAATTAAGTGTTGGCCTCTTCACCCTCTTCTTTAACCTCAACAATGGATCCGTCTTCTATGGTAGTTACGATTTGTCTAGGTCGAAATCTCAAATTTTTAAGGATAATTCTCCTAATTTCAAGATCAAGTTCTACCAAATCTTCTGGGTTGCTTCAGGTCATGTACTACAAGGGTAAGAAAAATAGAATCAATTGCAACTCAAAGTTAAAAACAAAAAAAAAAAAGAAAAAAAACAATGAAAACAAAAGAGAAAAAAAAAAAAACTGGTCAAAGTAATAAAGCAACTAGTGTTCTTAATATCGAAGTCCCTAGTAACAGAGCCAAAAACTTGATATAAGTTAAGTACACTTATCGGTTTTAATATAGTGGATGTGAGTTCGAGTCGATCCCTCAGAGACCTCAAGTACTAATACTAACCTTAGCTCTAATATCTAACTAGAAAATTATGATGGGTTGAATGAATTAAAAATATTAAAATTAATAAACTAATCTAATTATGAGACTTGACTAAATAATTTAGGAAGCAATAAAATTAAGAACGACTTCAAGAAGGCAAATAACGTATTTAGGAATTGTTTCCCTTACTGTTTAACATGTGATTGGTAAAAATAGATCTAATTCCATCTCTATTATTCTTGACCATAAGGATTCACAATTAAAGTTAACACCTTTCTTAAGCATATTAACCCTAATTCTAAATTATCTACCAAAATCTTTTCACTTAATAATATAATTTAGAATCGTATTAATGTACAATGAATTCCCACACAAAAGAAGAACTTTCCAGAAGAATCATGTATCTTATCTCTAAGTATACATGCAATTCTCTCCAATTATGTTAAGATCTTATTATACATGTGATTTCTTAATCATTATGCATAATATCATAGATTGATACCTAGAAATATCAATTAACAATTAACAATTAACAATTAAAACACATAATCGAATCAAGAAAGATAGAAACTTTATTGAAAATTATCAATAAATCTAATAATCACATGAAACCCTAATGTCCACAATCTTAAATACCAGAATCTTAAGCTATCATGATGAAATTAAAAACGAATTGCAATAAAATCATTAAGAAATAAAACATGAAAAACCCCTTTTGTTGATGAGAAATCTTCTTCAATGTTGAAGTTAGGTGTTGCTTCCAACTTTTTCTCCTCCTTCTCTTCAAGTCTCTTCTCTTTTGAATGTCAAAACTTATGTGTAAAACCCTCACAAGTCTTTATATAATGTATTAAGAAGTTTCTTTTTTCATGACCAGACATAACCTAAGATACAGTTGTGTCCTCAGGTTGTGTAACTTACTCACCGTGGCACAAAAATAATCCTGCATGGACACAGCCTAGGGACACAGTTGTGTCCCAGACTATATAACTTTCTAACCAAAAATTGCCACTTTCGCTTATTGTTTATGTAATTTTAAAACTTCATAACTCATTCATTTGAACTCCAAATTGAGTAAAACTTGATTCCTTTTCTTCGTTTTCAATTTGAGAACGTGTTCAAACCTTGAAATCAAAATTTTACTCAATTAAGTATCAATTTCTTTAAAAAAAACAAAAATATAAGGGAAATGCTATAAAATCACCTTATGAAATGTATTTAAAATAAAAGTTATTAGAACACTACATTGATTTGGTGCTAGGTGCCACTTTACCTAATAAGTTAGCTTATAGGATGAAATCTGAACAAATTTCTTAGCTACAAAGGCAAGTCAATGAGCTAATAGAGAGAGCATATGTGAGGGAGAGCCTTAATTTATGCATAGTGTTGGTATTACTTGTATCAAAGAAGGATGGAACTTAAAAATGTACGTGAATAGTTGAGTTATAAACAAAATTATGATCAAGTACTGATAACCTATCCCTCAAGGATGAGTTGCATAGAGCATCGATATTTAGCAAAATTGACCTAAAGTTTGGATATCAGTAATTAGGATAAGGTTAGGTGATGAGTGGAAAATGGTATTTAAGACTCAGCATTGATTGTCTGAGTGGCTAGTTATGTTGTTTGGCTTATCCAATGCCTCGAGTACTTTCATGAGGTTGATGAGCCATGTGTTAAAAGACATGATCAGAAAATTTGTCATGGTATATTTTGATGATGTTCTAGTGTATAGTTCTAACTCCTCCATTCATGTTGACCACCTCTAAGCTGTCTTTGAGGTTCTCTAATCTAAAGAGCAATTTGGAATTTTGAAGAAATGTAGTTTCTACCAAGATGAGGTTTTTTATTTTTTATTTTTTTTTTAGGATTTATGGTGAGTGGAGATGGATTTGGGTCGATGAAGAGAAAATTTGAGCCATTGTTGAGTGGTAATCTGACCTGCTATGGTAATGTTAGAAGCTTCTATAGCTTAGCATCCTTTTATGGAAGGTTCATATAAAATTTTAGTACAATTGTAGCTCTACAAACAAAGCTTATGAGGATGAACATCTATAGGGAGAAAAGGAACATAGGAGCTCTGAAGAAATCAAGACTAATCTAACTTTTGCCCCGTATTAGTCCTTGTGAACAATGGTAAGATCTTTCAGCTTAAGTGCAATGCATTAGGTGTTGGCATTAGAGTAGTGCTCATGCTAGAAAGTCAACCTATTTCGTACTATAGTGAGACGCTTAGAGGAACACTTAATTATTCCACATATGAAAAAGAGTTTATACCTTCATTCGAGCTTTAACAATTTGGAAAACTTACTTGTTGCTAAAGAGTTTTTCATATACACTAACCATGAACATCGAAGTGCTTAAGGAGCTAGCCCAAACTATCAAAATGACAAGTGAAGTAGATCAAATTCTTAGAAGGATTCTCTTTTGTCATCAAGTATAAGCACAGTAAGATAAATGTAGTCATTAATGCCCTGTCCCAAAGACATACTTTTCTTTTTGACTTACAAATGAGGTTATTAGATTGTGTAAGCATGAAAGAGCAATACGACAAAGATCCTTATTTTGGCCTTGTTTATGACTGTTGTATCTATAGAGGGAAGGTAGATGGCTACCTCATAGAGGATGGGTATTTGTTCTAAGGTGGTAAGTTGTATGTGCCTACCTTCTTTATATGGGAATTAGTGAAGGAAACATAATGGAAACTCTTTAAACACTTTGGAAAGAAGAGAACATTAGAGTTGTTGAGAACTCGGATCTTCTAACGTAAGATGAGTAGAGATGTCCATAATGTTGTAGAAAGGTGCACAACTTGTAGAAGAGCAAAGAGCTAAGCTGAGCAAGGGTAAGCTATGCCTTTACCCATCTCGACTTAACCTTAGGTTGAATTAAGCATGGACTTTATTCTTAGTTGACCTAGGATGGCTAAGGGTAAAAACTCTATAATGGTTGTCATGGATCAATTTAGTAAAATGGCACATTTTGTGCTTAGTATAAAAAATAATGACGCTTTAGCAATCTCTTTTCTATATTTGCTTGAAATTGTCAAGTTGCATGGTATGCTAGGTGTAATGCCTCAAAAGAAGGCTAATAGGATTGCCTAAAATCTTCATAAATGTGTGTGCTCATGATATAAAAACTGTCTTGCAAGTTAGAGGTTGCAAGATGATAGGAACCAATGACTAATCACCTAATTAAGGCACATGGCCTCATTTCCTTAGTCCATTAAGTAGCTGAAAAGGACCTAAACCTAGAGGAGGAGTGGTTCCTCTAAGCCGACCTGGTATATCTACTAAGCTACCCCAATTTTTTCTCTATTTTTTCCAATTAGAAGTCCCCATTGACATTGCTGACCCCCATTAGAGCTAAGCAATGAACCTACAAGGATCTAAGCTGATGGAAGTTTGAGTTCGAGTTGCCTAATTGCCAAGTCGACCTATTGAGGCCGAGTAAACAAGTGGTTAGTTATAGAGCCAGCACTTTCCAAACTTGAACATGTCGAGTTGCTAACCTATTAAGCTGCCAACCTAATCAACTCTGCTCGACATCCAGTATTATTTGGACCACTACATTGAGAAGTAGACACATGTCCTATTTTTTTATGTCCATATTATTCTTGCAAAAGGACATTCCTTTTATTTTGATTACCAAATTGCCCCTATAAAACATGCATTTTTCCTTTCCTAGAAAGAATCTTTTTTGTCATTTGGAGTAACCTAAAACTAGCCCTAATTAGGCCTTATAAATACCTATAATTAGTATTAATCGCATCATCTTTGATCATTAGAATATAGAATCCTTATCCTTTTTTTAGCTAGGTGTTTTACTTGCTCTCCCTACTCTTATCTAGGCCGTTTGAGTGTGGACTAGTAGCAAGTAACTTTAGGTCATACTTATGTATCACATTAAATGTGACTCAAGCTTTGTAAGGCATTAGTGTGTCATATCCTTCGTTGATATATGAGAAACCCTTGCTAAACCTTTAACTCTCATTTATCTTTCGAGCCGTCTAGAGGTATGAATCTACCCCTAGTTATGCATGATATCGGTAGTCATGTGTTAACCTTCCTAGTGAACTTATATCATCTTAGTATCAAAGCTTAGTTACATTTGAGTAAGTTTTATGGTACTTTGTGTTCTTGAGTGATTTGTAGCAATGTGTCATGTGTAGTTAGTGAGTTGAGGCTTAAGAAGTGTTGAAGAAGCTATGTGTAGCTGTAATAAGTGTTAGAGTAGTGTTCTAGGTTGAGGGAGTTCAGTGATTTATTTTCCCCTATTTTGTGTTCACAAACAAAGCGTATATCTAGTTGGTTATCACTATGTTAAGTAATATTGTTGTTGTTGTAGTAGTTATTGATGTGTAAGTACTGTGTTGTTGTTGTTTGAAGGAGGTTCTTTGAAGTGTGATTTAGTTGGTAGTACATTGAAGTATTCGATAATGTTAGACTTTAGTGTTTAAGGGACCCTTAGTAACTAAGAGAGTAGTTCTCATAATGGCCATAGCCAACAAGATAGTTATATACCCTAATCTTCAAATGAGAGATTGGACGAGCTTGTCGACTTGGTAACTAACATGGTGACTACCATAAATGAAGATAGGTAGCAAACCAGAAATGTCCCACATAAGGGCTAAGAAAATAAACTACCCGAAGGAGGAAATGGCCAACTTGGCTGAGCTAATTTCCTAGCTAGGTAACCAAGTTGGAGGAGTAGATAGAGTTGCCCAACGAAGACTCATGATGGAAGAGATAGAAGAGGAAGATTAAGAAATAAGTGATGAAGAAGAAGAGTACTACGAGCCTGAAGAAAGAAATGTTTGAGCTCTTAGAGTGGAAGGATCGAGGTTACAAATTTCAAGATTTTTTAGTAGTGGTGATGTTGATGAAAATCTTAACTAGGTTGATAAGATAGAAAAGCAATTCAAGTATCATGAAGTCCTTGAGAATGCTAAAGTGAGATTTGTTGTCTTAGAGTTTATAGAATATGTCGCCTTATGGTGAAAAAACTTATAGGCAACATGATGATGAGGTATAGAGAGAGAAGTTAGGTATTTAGAAGAGATGAAGAGAGTAATGAAAAGGAGATTTGTTTTGAGCTGCTATCTATAAGATGCTTTCAAAAGGTTACAAGAGTTAAGACAAAAAGGATCTAATGTTGACACTTATTTGTAAGAATTCTAAATGTTGATGATTTGATGCGAAGTCATAGAGCTAGAAGACTAAACTATCTCCTGGTTCATTAGTGGTTTGAAGTATGAAACATATGATATTCTTGAAACTAAAGATATTAGGACATTGCATGAGGTAATCTGAGTTGCTAAGAGAATTGAGTGACATTGAATGAGTAGATTCCGAGCTCCTGTTAGTCGAACTACCCTCAACTGACCTCTTCCGAGCAAAACTGTATGATCAAAACCAAGTAAGACTAGTAACATTCAACTTGTTCAGACCACCTGAGTTAAGGAGAAGGAACCCCTAAGGATGTTTGAGAAGGGAAAGAGCTCAGGGAAATAGACTAATGAGATCAAGTGCTTTAAGTGCCAATGATTTGGTCATATGGCTACATAAAGCACGAATAGAAAAGTGATGGTGATAAAGAGCGAAATGCCGATTATTGAGGTCAATAGTACTGATAAGGAGGTTGAAGAGCTGAAGGAGTTCGGATAAGTTAACGAATTTGAGGGGGAAGAGATTATCTATAGTGAGGAGGGTAACTTTATGCTTGTAACCATGGTACTTAGATGAGTAATGAGTGTAAGTTTAGTACTTGAAGACAAGCGATGCAATAACTTATTTCATATAGGTTACAAGGTTAATAGGATGCTATGTGCCCTTATTGTAGATAATCATAGCTATACTAATGTAGCATTTGCCTTCATGGTCTAATAATTGAAGTTGCTAACTAAGCCTCACCCTAAACCTTATAAACTATACTAGCTTAGTAACAAAGATGCCTTGCAAGTAACCAAGTAAGTGGCCGTATCAATCTATGTTAGTAAGCATTGGGATGAAGTTCTTTGCAATGTGTTGCTCATGAGTGCTTTACACATACTTTTAGGAAGACCATAGATGGTTGATTGACATGTGATATATGATGGGAAGAGGAACATGTGTTCATTTAAACACGAAGGAAGAAAGGTTAGGTTGAGACCCATGTCTACTAAGCAAGTCAAAACTATGTAGGTTCAGCTTAGCTGAGCCCTTAAGAAGGAGAACTTGGTGAGGACACGTGCCAAGCTATTGAGAGAGATAAAACATGAAGAGTTGACTTTGCTATTGGTTAGAAGGTTTCTTGAATTATGGAATCTAAATGTTGAATTACCCATTGAGGTGAATGACCTATTAAAGGAGTTTGCTAATCTGTTCCTTGATGAGTTGCTAGAAGGTTTGCCTCTAATCAAAGCGGCCAAGCATGCTATAGACCTATAACCAAGAGTTGCATTACTAAACAAGCTAGCATACATGTTGAACCTTGAATGGGCTAACAAGCTCCAAAGACAAGTAGATGAGCTAATGAAGTAAGGATATGTGAGAGAATCTTTAAGCTAGTACAACATCCCAACTTTTTTAGTACCTAAGAAAGATGGTACATGGTGAATTTGTGTAGACAGCTAAGCCATCAATCAGATCACCATCAAGTACATATAGCCCATACCTCAACTTAATGGCATGCTTGACTAGCTGAATAGAGAGAAGATCTTCTCTAAAATTGATCTCAACTCCAAATATCATCAAATTAGGATGCAGGAAAGAGATGAGTGGAAGATTTCACTCAAGACTTGTTTGGGCTATACAAATGGCTTGTAATGACGCTTAAACTGTCCAACGCACCAAGTACTTTTATGTGATTAATGAACCATGTACTCTGAGAGTTTATCAAAAAGTTTGTAGTAGTATAATTTGATGACATCCTTGTTTGAAGCTTTGATCTAGAAACATACTATAGGCATCTCCAAGCTGTCTTTGATAAGCTATGAGCTAAAAGATTATATGCTAATATGAAGAAATATGACTTTTACCAACCTAAGGTGATCTTCTTAGGATTTGTAGGCAATAGAGGTGGTGTAAAAGCAGATGAAGAGAAGGTAAAGGCAATTATCGAATGGCTTATGCTAACCTATTCCATTGATGTGTGAATTTTTCATGGCCTAGCATGATTTTATCACTATTACATAAGAAATTTCAATACCATTGTAGGCCTATTGACTGACGATCACACACTTATCTAAAGGATTTCTATAACATTTATATGTGATTCAATAGATTTTTGAGCAAAAATGTATGAATTTTCATTAAAATCACATATAATTTCTCGACACAAGTGTAATTCATATTTTTGTGTTTTGATGCTCAAAAGTTGCATATATTTAAAGAAATTAAGCTCTTCGTATTTGATCTTGTAAGTCTTGGAGCCATCATATAATGATGGCCCCAATTCAAGAAGCTAGAAATGAAGAAAAAAGTAAAAGAAGGAAACTTGGAGTTAGAACTATCAGCATGACAATAAGCTTATCTATTGTCAAGGCAGTACCTTAAATTGAATCGAATCAAATTGCAAAACTAAAAGAGTATACTGGCATGGTGATACCCAGCTACTGTCACAACGGTATACTTAACTTTAAAAATAAAAACGCACCATTTCATTAAAAGAAAAGAAGAGAAGTACCTAACATGTATCCACCATCATAATGGTACCCTTGCTTACTATCATGTCGATACTTACCTGGTATTAAAAAAAAAAAAAAAAACCTTCTTCTTCTTCATTTTCTACAAATTTGGCTTGGCAATTTCTAGGGTTTAAGCTTCTAGTTTTCACCATTCTCTCTTCTTTAGGCTATTTTAGGTTACTTTTAACATAGTTTTATGATTTCAATGGAGTTTTCTTGCATTTTCATGATTGTAGTGTAGACTTTTAGTGGATTTTAGCTTTTTCCAAGTTTTGGGTTTGTGGATTTCCATTATATTGATGGAGATTGTTGAGAAAATCTTGAGGAACTCCATTGTTGAGGTTGAGGAGCTTGGTTTTGTAATGTTTCTCATACTTTTTCCATGTCTAATACAATGTTTATTTTCATATTCATATGTATTATGTGTTGAATATTTATCCTCCATGAATGTGATAAATACTTGAATGTTGGGTTAATTTTGAGCTATATAGCATTTCTTGCACATTGGCCTTCCCCCTTGTTATCTTAATAAGGTCTAGAAACCATAATAAGATTTGAAAACCCCAAATTGGACATAGGATTCCTAATTTGAATGGGTAATTCTTTAGAATTAGGATTGAAATTCTTGTACTCACCTAGTGTTAAAAATTGGTTAGAATGAGTAATCAATTCTAACATAGTTATTTGAGTAGAGATGGGACTTGAATAGCTAGTTGATAGTATAGACGAGATATTGATAATACAATGGTCTTGCTACATGATATAATTTATGAAATGAGAGTTGCATAAGTTTTGTTATTTGAGTAAAAACCATGTTCAAACAATCATAAATATTCTAATAGCATGGCTATAATGATCTTAGACGATTGTTTACATGTTGCTCATACATCTTTTATGGAGAAGTCAACATCCTAATACTGCGAAATTGCTAAAATCCAAGCTTAATTCGATTGTAGTTTTTATTTCTATTTAGATAACTTGCATGTTCTTTCCTTTAAAATTGCTGAGATTAGAGTAGAAATAATAGAATCTAGTACTTAGTTATCTTTCTAAACTCTATTATTTCCATCACCACAAAATACAACCTTAGTTACTCTCCCTGTACGATTAATAGACTAGCATGCTTGCCGTTTGCATGTGGTTTCTAGTAAAATTTATTCATTTCAATTCGTAAGTGAGTCTATTGATGTAATATCTTGAGTTTTTCAACTAATTCAACAACCTTAGGATTCGAGCCCTTAAATTTATGGCATCGAGTTATGTTATTTATTTTATTTCAAACTTTACAGTAAGGTTTGAAAAGTTAGATGAAATAATTCAAGTAAAGTCGATTTCTCAAAATAAACTTTATGAAAATATTAATATGAGAAAAATATCAATTTATCGATAAAACCAATAATTATCGAAAATATGAAATTTGAGCTTTTAGATATAGCGAGATATAAAAAATAAGTTATTTAACTTATAAAAATAATAAATGAAGTTGAATTATATGTAATATACATGTATTAAATATATATATAATAAATTATTATTAAAATATGATAAAATAATGGAAAATTAATTAAAAAAATGAATAGATGAGTCATTAAATGATGTGACAACCTATGATTAATTGGAAAACATGAGTCAACACTTGATTAATTAGAGGATGACACATAGTACCTAGGAAAACGAGAACTTAACATGTGTTATTTCACTTTTTTTTACATGAAAAAATTCCTAAAGCCTATAAATAAAACTCTAAACATCATTTACAATATTTTAGAAATCTGAAAACACAAGAACATCATTTTAGAAAATTAGAAAAAATTAGAAAAAGATAAAATAAAAATAGAACAAGAAATAGGGTTGTAATGGGTTTAGAGCGGTTTGTGTATTATACCATAACCTAACTTGCAGCGGCTTGAGAGTTAAAGAGAGAGTGGCTAGAGCAATTTTTTTAACAAGATTAGGTGACCGAAGGTGGTTGATTTAGGTGAACTAAAATTTCACCTATAACTTATTTAATTTTTTAAAAATATTAAAAGTTATTAATTAGTTGTGAAATTTTGTTTTATGGGATTATTTTAAAAGTAGATTAATGTAGCAATTTTATTTTAATTAAATAGTTAGTGTGAATATAAGGCCCTTAAGAAAATGCCCTATTTGGGTGAAAATTGAATAAATTTTTATAAATATTAGATAATGTTGTTTCAAGCTCAAATTTTGTATGTAATACACCTAATATATATATATTTAATTGTGGTTACAATAATTTTCAAAATTTAGCATGTTTACTATTTTTTATAATTATGTTGAATAAAATTGCCAATTTTATTGAATTGTTGAAATAATTAATTTTTAATGAAATTAATGAATTTTCCCTTCATGTTTTGACTTCTAGAAGCTTATAATGATATTTGGAATGATTAATTTTTATCTCACACATAAATTTGTTTATTTTCCCTAATTTTATATTATTTCGTGCTAAAACCGCTATTTTTGTAAAAAATAGATAATAGTCAATTTAGTATAATTTATGGTCAATAATTAAACTATATTTTTTTTAAGTCTATAGGATTTTTTGTGAAATTAATCAGGCTTATATATTATTTATTGTGCCTTTCCTTAATATAAACCTATATATTAGCTTAATATGTAATATGGTAAGTAGTATTATTAAAATATTTATCAAATCCATGTCAAATGAACATTTTAGGGTATATTAAGGGTTGTTGGATAAGTTTTGAAAGTATAATTTTTAGGGTTTTTAATTTAGTAATAAATCTTATTTAGGTCAATTATGGAGTTACGGTTATGTACAGTCGAGTCATAGTGAGAAAAGGGTATTTTTGGACTTTGATAATATGGATAGACTTGATTCTTAAGATATTTTAATAGTATTTGAAATAACAATTGTGACAATATAAAGTTTATTAAAATTAGATAGGAAATAAGTAAGATAGAGTCAAATAAAGTTTAAAAGCACAATAGGGAAAGTTAATGAGAATTTAGATTCGACCGGTACTTGACTTAGATGCTA
Organism: Lumnitzera littorea; assembly: GCA_024138015.1. Lineage (NCBI taxonomy): Eukaryota > Viridiplantae > Streptophyta > Magnoliopsida > Myrtales > Combretaceae > Lumnitzera > Lumnitzera littorea. Next base: position 43,646,418 of record JAMXBB010000012.1, read on the forward strand.
TGTTTATAGTTTCTTGGGTGTGATAAGTAAGGAAGGATAATGTCATTAAGTTTAGGATATTGTGCTATTGCTAAGCCTAGGAAGTGAATCTAACCCATGTTTAGAGTAAATATATTGCTACTCATAACATTGTGTGCTGTTTAATGTTATATTGATTGGATGTGGTTGTATTTTAGGGGGGATTGATATACTACTATAGTGAATGATGATGATGTGGGTGATTTTGAATGATGGTAACTATATCTTGGTTATATTGTTATGCTGCTATCTTGGGAGTTGATTTTTGCTTACAAATGATTGTGCTAACTAGGGAAGTTGAGTGATTACTAACTTAATCTTCAATGTATTCACCTAAGTGAACCCAAAGTGAGATATTAGAATTCTACTAAGGAGATTTCAAAAACTACAATTAGATCACTAGGTTGAATAAAACTGAAAGATTGGTTTTATTGAGTGATATACTTGAGTTGTTATTGCATATCATGGCATGATATGGCATAAAAAGGACTTACGGGTTAAAACTTTCAAAATTAGGCTTTCAAGTGATCATGGAAAAGTATGGTTTTATGAACTCAATTTTTGAAAGCATATAGATTGCATTGCTCGAACATTATGACTATTTTGATAGTCAAATTTGGTAGACTATAGTGTGTGGTTTAATTTGATAGTGTTGCCTCTTTAATTTGATGAACTACAGTATGTAGTCTAATTTTGTAAAACAAAGTTAGGGGTCTTACTCCAAAGTAGCTCCTTATTACCTATTTTGATATGGTAGACTACAATATATAGTCCAATTTGGTAGGGGTCTTACTTCCAAGTAGCTTCTTATTGCCCATAGGTTCCTAGACATTGTATCTAGATGCTCGGTTATATCAACTAACTAGATGAAAAGATGAAAATTGGAAGACATAAGATATCAACATCGATGCATGCCACGTACATGAGCATAACATTCTATATTGCTAACAATAAATGCTTAGTTAGGCAAATGGATATGTGAAGTTAAACCTATGGATTATGATTGAAATGTTTCGGTCGTGATATGTGACATTGTCTATATTATATTGTTTGTTATTTACTCTCACTCAACTTCAGTAGCTGAGCGGATAAAATATTTTATCCTTAAGTTAACACTATCATGAAGGGCCTAACACTAGGGGGAATGTATATTGAGAGCATGAGTCGGAGTCAGCAACTTTTATATGGAACTTATGCTAAGTCGGGAATCCTATTATTGTGAAGATGACAAAAGAAAAAGTTGGTTTATGTTTTTATGTAAATATTATGTTGTATACATAAGTTGTAATAGAAAATCTAGCTGAACTTCGACATAGCAAACCTTTTATCGTAAAAACAAAGTTATCTTTTGATGAATGTGCAGGTTAAGTTAAGTTTTCAATAGGTATTCTTCTATGATGGTGCATTATGTGCTAAGCCAGGATGTAACTATTGATAATATAGCATTCTACAATTTTAAAAAGGAGCAAATTCTTTTTTATGTGTAACATTAGTGAAAGTGAGATTGTGACACCAAGTTTTTGGCACCATTGTCGAGAAAGGCAAATAAAGTAAAAGTTAGCTAATATTAGATTGTATTTCTCTATGAGACTAGGTTTAGAGTAGAGTAGATTTAGTTATAGTTAGAGTTAGTTTTGCATACTTAGAGTAGATTTGCGTCTTTATTTTGTTAAGAACTTGTTACTGCATTGTTTTTGTTGCTTTGTAGGATTTGTGAAGAAGCTATTGATAGTTCAAGTGGTTGTTTAAAGAAGAGATAAACCTCTTGCCATAGGATTATATTAGGTTAGGATTGTTGAAACCCCTTGTATTTAGCCTCTTAGGATTACCCTTGTGTTGAAATTTTGAAGCCTCTATTGTTTTATGCCAAAAAGAAGAGTTATTGATTTTGAATTGTTATTCGATCCTGAAGTTGATAGAATATTTTATAGACAACTACAAGAAAGAAGAAGATTTATTGAGATGGAGAATTTGAGCAAAGGAAATGGATATAGTGTTGGTGTAGGAATTGGTGTAAATATGGATGATATGAATGGAGAAGAGTATCGGAATGGATTTCATGTATATAATGGCCATATGAATGGTAATGGGCTAAATGAAATAAATGTTAATGGTAATGGGAATGTACACCAAAGAGCTATATGGGATTATACTATACCAATTATGGATGGTTTTGCACCAGTAGTGGCATGGCTTGCTATCTAAGCTAACAATTTTGAGCTTTAAACTATATTGATGCAAATGGTGTAAATGAACTAGTTTGGTGGAAGTGCTTTAGAAGACCTAAATGAACACCTGTAGAGCTTTCTTCATTTCCGCGCAACCTTAAAAAGCAACAGTGTTTCTGAAGATGCTATTCGATTGAGGCTATTCCCATTCTCCTTAAGAGATAAAGCCTGAAGTTGGTTATATTCTCTACTACCTCAGTTTATCACTACTTGGGAGTAATTAGCCTAGAAATTTTTGTCAAGATTTTTCCTTCCATGCAAAATAATGAAGATGAGAAATGACATCACCATGTTTTGCTAATATGATGGAGAGTCTTTGTATGAAGCGTAGGAACAATATAAGGAGATGTTAAGAAGACGTCCACACCATGGATTACCAAATTGGCTACAATTTTAAACTTTTTATAATGGTATGTTAGGAAGTTTGTAGTCTATGATCAGTGTCGCATCTGGAGGTAAGTTGATGACCAAAAGTCTTGAGGAAGCATATGAATTGATGGAAGAGATGGCCTCTAATCCTTTTGGATGGCATGTTGAGAGAACAAATGCTAGAAGAGTGGTGAGCATAGATGAGGAAGAAAATTTCAACGTAATAACTTCGTAAGCTGCTGCCCTCTCTTAAAAACTAAACAAGATGCTTGATGCCAAGAGAGCACGAGCCAAAATACTGGATGTAAGAAGTGTAGCGGTGATGATCATAATGAGTTCAATCACTACTAGGATTAGTATGGACAAGATCTAGGAATTCAGGAAGTCAACTATATGAACAACTTTTAGCAAAGAGGACCAAACCATTGTAATACATATCTAACCAATTTTACTTGAGGGTGGAACCAAAATTCTAATTTTAAATATGGGAACAATCAACCTAATGGACAAAATTTCCTACCTCTCCTAGAACTACAACAAAGACCCTAGAAAAACTTTTAGTCACAAAAGGTAAGGGAGAACAATGATCTAATGAGGATGTTGTCCTCTTAAGAATTAGCTATGAAAAATGTTTAGATCTAATTGTAGTAAATTTTTGAAATGCTAGGTGCTAGATTGCAAGGTACATTTCCAAGCAATATTGAAAAGAGTCTAAGAGAGCAAGTAATGATAGGAGCACTTGCAAACACACAAGCAAGTATATCTAGTAGGAAGTCAAAAGTTGCAAATGTGGCTGAGAGTGATTGTAATGATAGTAAGAGAGATCGTTTAGAGATTGAAGATTTTGATAAAGAAGAAGTTGATGAGGAATTTAAGATTATTGAAGAGATTGTGTTGGAAGAGGAAGAGTTGGGAATTCCTATTTCAGAAAAGAGCATAGATGAAGAAGCTAATAGTAAAGAATTAGAAAAGGTGATAACAAAAGAAGAATTTGAGATAATGGTTGAAGAAAAGTAAGTTAAAATGTTGAATGGAGAGGAAGATCCCTTAGAGGATGGCTAGAACATGGAAGTTGATGATCCTCCTCTATTTCAAAGTAAGGCTCTTAAGGAGAATGAACCAAAAAAGGAATAAGGAGAAAATGATTTGAAAAAGTCAAGTAAGTTAGTTAAGATCAAGCCAATAATGAAAGAAGAAAGCGAGGATTTCATCTAATTACTTGAACTAGATGATGAGGAGATCAAGGAGTCAGCAAGGGTATTATACATGAGAAAATATTTGTACATGCCACAAAAGAGAAGAGATCTAGGCTAGTTTACCATTTTTTGTGTTATTCTTGAAAAATACTTTTCAAGAGCTTATTGTGACTTAGGGGTTTTTGACAACAATATTTCTGGAGAGTTGATGAGAAAACTAAGACCAGAAGGATTGCTTAAGGAGGCGAATTTTGTCATATCCTTCGTTGATAGGTCAACAAAGAAGCCATTGGGACTTCTTGTAGATCTTATTGTAGGGGTTGGTCATTTTAGCTATTTAGCATATTTTATTGTGAAGGAAATGAATGGAGCACAACCACTCATTTTAGGTTGATCTTTTTTGGCAATGACCGGGGCACTAATAGATATCAAATGAAAAAAGATGGTTTTAAGATGTGGGCCATCTAAAATCAAGCTATTTGTAAGAAAGGTCAAGGAAAAGAGGAATGAAAATGAGGATATTCATGTTGATTTCAATGATTTGAAAAATGAATTTGCTAAGGAGTAGAATGGTCTACCCTACTAGATATTTGGCCAAGTTAAAGATGAAGACACTGAAGAATGGGTCAAGAAATATCCTAACTTCCATCCACCATGATGATTATGAGAAGGGTCTAACTAAGGGACATAAAACCCAAGCGTTTGGTAGGAGGCAACCCACTAGAGTTTTATTTAATTTCCATGCACTTCCCTTTAAGTTTCTTTAGTTTTTTTTTTTTTTTTTATGTTTTGAGAAAATGGCTAAATTAGATACTTTGAGATGATTTCCATTCTTATGTAGATCTTAGAAGAGGCTCAAGTTTAACTCTAAGAGGATCTGAAGAGTGAAAGGAAAACAAAGCAGCTCAACTTAATTCTTAAGGTAATTTTGTTCTAACTTTACCTTTGTAATTTAGATTTGATGATGAGCTAAGATGATATGAGAAATGAAAGTTAGGGGTAAGGAATATATGGAGTGGATTAAAGCTGTGGTTGCACTTAGCTGAATTGATATTACATTTGTGCTAAGTATTTGGTTGCTAAGTCTATTTTATTTTCTTGAAATCTTTGAGTTGTGTGTAAAAGAATAAGTAACTTCTATTTTTATTGGGTTTATGAATGAGAAACAAATAGAGTAAACTTACTACATTACTCTAGAATTAATGGACAAAATCTTTGGATTAAATTATTGTACTTTATATTTAACTTTAGATTCATGAGCTGAGAGTAAGATGGTACCACTAGTTAGAGTTAGGTGTTTACTTTTTAAAAAATTGATTTTCATATATTGTGCTCTTTGAATTTCCAAATGGATTAGTATAGAGTTAGAAAAGATGCTGAAATTGTTTTGGTCGTGAAAAGGATTTCCTTATAAAAAATAGAATGAAAATCAACCAAAATTCAAAAGTTGGGGGTAAACCCGACCATAATCAAAAATAGAAAAGAAAAAGAGAGCATAGGGGAACATTTAAGGCACCCAATAAGTGCTTGACACATCTTTTAGAATGATAAATTCTAGAATGGGTTCATGAAGCCTTAATGTTGACTTGGGAAAAAGGTAAAAAATAAAGAGCTCCCTTGGAAAAAAGTTCAAGATGCATGAATGAAAATTGATCATAAGTAAGAAAATTGAAAAATTTTGGGAGATGTAAGTGAAGAACAATATAATTTTATCATATTTTTCTAAATTATGGTTGTCTTAAGGGAAAGGCTCGGGCTATATACATGCTGATCAATCTATAAATTGTATAGGCCTTTCTCTCCCTTTGTGACAACTTACTTAATCTCAAGTTATCCAATCTTAAGTTAAATAAGAGGCTTAACTTTGTGAACCATGGAATAATTCATTAATTCTTTTAGATATGTAATTAGGCACATTCAACCCTTTATTGAGCTTTCATGAACAATTAATTGCTTGCTAAAAGCTAAATTGAAAAATATACAACTCAATATGTATAAACTAGATGATAGACATAACAAGCATAGAGTAAAGAGTCCATCTTTTACCCGTTGTTCTACAAGTGGTTTAAACTTACTTAAGGACAAGCAAGTTATAAAGTTGGGGGTATTGATAAGTGTATGAAATCACAAACTTATTAAAAGGATTTCTTTAACAATTGTATGTGATTCAATTGATTTTTGAGCAAAAGTGTATGGCTTTTCATTAAAATCATATATAATTTCTCAACACAAGTGTAATTTATATTTTTGTGTTTTGATGCTTATAAGTAGCATATATTTAAAAAATTTAAGTTCTTCATGTTTGATCTTGCAAGTCTTGGGGTTGCTATGTAATGGTAGACATAATATAAGAAACAAGAAATGAAGAAAAAAGTAAAAGAAGAAAACTTAGAGCTAGAACTATTTGCATTACAGTAAGCTGATCTAGCGTTAAAACGATACCTCAAATAGAATCAAATCAAGTTGTAAAACTAAAAGGGTATACTAGCGTGACGGTACTCGGCTACCGTTACAATGGTATACTTAACTTTTGAAGTAAAAATGTGCCATTTCATTAAAAGAAAAGAAGATAAGTACTTAATACGTATCCACCGTGATGGACTGTTAACTCTTAGCCTACTCACTAATGCATGCTTAAGAGGCCTCCAATCTTTTGTTGGAAGAATTCTCTCTCATCAACCTATTGAGGATAAAAAACAATACGTAGAAGAACGATGGAAAAAATCTTTAAGAACTCCACTCAGGTACATCCTTCTCTATTTTACTCTTTTGTGTCAATGCTAACTACTCACTTGTCGAGGCCAAGCTATCAAGTGCTGAGGCCAAGACCTTTATACATTGAGTATTGTTTTAGTCACTTGAACCCTCATGTACTAAAGCCAACATATCGAATGCTGAGGCTGACCTACCGAGTAACGAGGTTGAGAACTTTGCACATCAAGTACTTCTCCTTTGGCTTACTACTACTACATAACGGCATTCCTTATTCGTCTCAACAACTCCTGATGCTACTTATCTACAGCTACTACATCATAACCCAAGCGTAGTTGCTGTACATAAAGATTCCCTAGTACGGATGCATTGATGAGTTACCACTTGTCTGTTTTTTGACATTATACTACTTTTTCCCTTTTTGTCATTTGTCCTATTTACCCCTTTCTTACATATTAGAAATCTCTTTTTCCCTTTATTCTTTTTTTAGTTTTTCTTATTTGTAATGTTACCCTAAGGAGTTAATATAAATAGACCCTTTTCCTAGTAGCCAAAATAGATCATTCTTTTATGATATTGAATATACTTGTTTTTGTGAGATATTCCTCTCTAAGCATATTATCTTGCACTCTTATCAAATCTTACTAAGTAGGTCGAGATTAGTGGCGGGTGGACCTTGACATTAGCTTATGCATTACATTAAGCAAGTATCAAGTCATATTATGTTTGTTGGTGAGTCATATCTTTCAAGCAGCTTTATATAAGCTATTGCATTCCATTTGCCAACCAATCCATTATATTTTCTTCGATATCTCGAAGGACCCATTTGGCTCTTATCTCCTATAGTAAGACCTAGTGATTGTAGAGCTCCTAGGCACATTGTCTAATCCTGGTATTAAAGCTTGAGGTTATGATCGAAAGTTGTGTCTAAGTAGATCCTACTAGTGTATTATTCTATTATACTTGGCTTTCCACTAGAGGAACAAAGCAAGTCCGTAGCTTACTATTTGATTTGTATTTTCTAAGTGTATGTAGGGACTTCTTCTATGTAGAGTGACTTATGTAGCTTGTATTTAGAAAGTCAAACCCTAGTGTTCAACAAGAGATTAACGATATAGAGAGTGATGCTTATGGTCGTAGTCATGTTATCTAATAGATACTATGTACTATTGATGAGTAGATACAAGACCTTGCTACTATTGTGGCCAATGTAGCTATTTCAATACAAAGGGTCATAAAGAATAGGTTGGAAGAAAGAGTTGTTGTTAAATAAGGTTAAGAGATAAGAGATAGGTTGAGAAGGCAAATGGATGAGCAACGAGCCACAGAGGCAATTCATATAAACCAAGCTCCAATTTAACGTGTCAACAGAGTTGCAAGAAGGAGACTTGAGTTGGATGAAGTTGAGAAGTATGATGAGGAGGAGCAACACAATGGTATTAAGGAACATGACCTAAGGGTTCCAAGAGGAGTTAAACATCTTAAAGTATAGATTCTAGGCTTTAATGGGTTTGGTAGTGCTAATGACTACTCAGATTGGGAAGACAAGATCGAAAAGATATTTGACTTTTATAAGTACGAGGATGCTATTCATATTAAAGTAGCTGTACTAAAACTTTTTGGTTATTCAGCAATGTCATGGAAAAAGCTACAAAATACGAGCTAGAGAGCCTAGTATGAGATTCAAATGTGGAATGAAACAAAGAGAGTTTTGAAGAGTAGGTTTGTTCAATAATACTATGAATAAGATACCTTCTAGAAACTCTAAGACTTACAGTGAGGCAGTAAATCAATAGACGATTACATCTGAGAATTCCAATTGCTAATGATCTGATGTGATGTTAATGAACCTAAGACCCAAAGAATAGTATGATTCATTTCTAGGCTCAAGACTAAAATTGGCTATGTTGTGGAATTATAGAGGCTTGGGACTCTAGATGAGGCCATTTGAGTGGTGTAGAGGGTTAAAAGACAAAGGCGGAGCCATATTAATTAATTAGGGCTGTTGAATAGAAGTAGCATGCCAAGTCGAACTGGAAATGACCAAGTACTGAACAGTCTCGAGGTGAATTGCTGAGGATAGGTACTGAACTAACTAAAAGAGGGCCAAGGAGCTTAAAGTTTGAAGAGACTAAGGTTAAAGTTTAAGGAGGAAGACATGAGAAATCAAAAGTTTTAAATGTGTTAGCTATGGACACATGGCTAGTTAATGTCTGAATCAACATGTCATGACCATTAAGGGAGATAAGCTCAAGTTTAAGGTAGAGAGTGCTAGTGAAGGTGAGGGTGAAGAAGGAGTTGATTAGGGGCTAAAAGCATTTCTTAGAGATCCCTATGCTATGACCCCACCCGAACCTATGGCCAAGTATTGTTTCATCATTCAATGAACTCTCAACACCTTTGTAGCCAATAAGAATGAGCAAAGGGAAAACCTCTTTCATACGAACTACCGAGTGAATGGCAAACTGCACTAATCATTGATGGGGGAAGCTGTACTAATGTCATAATGTAAGGAATAGTGATGGGAATCAACCCCTTGGACTGATCACACAAAGCCGAGCTAAAGGACTCTAAAGACTCACTCGAAGAGTACTAGCTTAAAGCCCTATCCGAGATGGAAATAACTATCTCAACCTTTGTGTTTCCTTTTCTGCCAACCTGACTACTAAGCCTTTACGTATGCCAGACCTACTAAATAGCTGTGTTTTGACAAAATATCTTAGCACAGTCTTAAGAATATCTAATCTGAGCTCCCGAACTGACAACCAATCCTAATCCCAACTAATTATTCTACAACGAAACTGATTGGACTTTGACTTAACCTTGATTGCAAATTCTTTTCTCATCCACTCATACTACATTTCTAACGTCTAGCTACTGATTGATACGTATCTTCTAGCATGATATTCTAAAAGGAATTCTTTACTTTCTATACTGAATATTCTTTATCTCTTTTTCCCTTTACAGTATGTATTGCATAACCTAATTGTAAGAATACCCTTTTGGCTTTTTACACTTGTAAAGTAACCCCCATAGATGTATATAGAAACCCCTACTTAATTGTACACAAACAATAAATGATCAATATCAAAATATAATTCAGGTTTCCTTTAAGCAACCCTAGTGTTCTCATTACCCTTCAACTCTTATCTATTCCCTTTTGTAAGGAGTAGTGACAAGTGATCCTTTAGCTTAGATGGTTGAGTCATATCTAGCAAATTGTAGGTCGAGTAGAATCAATGGGTACGTCATATCCATTCGGTAGTTGCCCAAGCTTTGCTAGCTTTTCTTTTGCTTTCTTTTTGTTCGCTTTGTTGTGGTGCTCCTCCATATGTCTAACCCTGGAGACACATTAGCCTTGCTAGTATCAAAGCACAGTTCTGGGAAGGAGTGTGTGAAGTTGCAATGAAGTTTCGGGTTTGCTTTACCGTTAGTGGCTGCTATGCTCCATTTGTAACTGCTGTAGTGTATTCTTGTGGAGTTATTGTAGTTTTATTGATAGTTTATTCTTACTCTATCTTTCACAGTGAAAACAGAGCAAGGTCAATTTTTATCTTGTTCGAGCAATTACTAAGTATTGAAGTTGTTAGAGTGTATCAACTGAAGTTATGGGTACTATGGTAGCAATATTTTTTGTGTATTGTGTTGTTAATTTGTTCAAGAAGTATTGTACCATGTCAAATTCAAGTGTTCAAGATATTATTGGTGACCAGAGTAGTGGTGCTCGAACTGGTCATTGTCATAATGATAGTAACACTCTAAGGTCAGTTGATGATAAGCTTGATAGGCTCACTAATCTAGTTGAGAGCCTAGTTATCGCAATGTAAGTTAACAGATAATAGCCTTAGGGAGTATAGCACCATAACCTAAAAAAAAATGCTCTTAAGAAACACTATGGCTAAGGTAACCAAGCTAATCACCTAATTCGAGCGCCTTAAGTTCCTTAAGTTGGAGGAGTTATAGATTAAGTTGCTAGATGAAGCTTAGAGTTAGAGGAGATAGAAGAAGATGACGAGGAGATAGATGCCAAGGAGTATGGTGAAGAAGAAGAAGAGGCTGATTATTATTGAGCATAGGTACGAGGACACCAAGCTCCTTAAGGACTAGATAATGATAAGGTCCAAATCCTACCCTTTAATGCAAGTGGAGATGTAGAGGAATGCTTTAAGTGAGAAGAGCAGGTCGAGAAGGTGTTTGACTATTATGGGTTTATAAATGCTGTCAAGGTCCAACTCATTACATTAAAGTTTACTAGGCATGCCACAATGTGGTGGAAGAATTTGAATGCAACTAGAGCAAGGGATGGAAGACAAGGAGTAAGGAATTAGGATGAGATGAAAAGATTGTTAAGGGGTAGATTCGTATCGAAGACCAACTTACAAGATACATTTGTAAAGTTGTAGGAACTTTGCTAAAGAAGTTGATTTATTTATGACCATGTGAGAGAGTTTCAAATGCTTATGATTTGAGTCAATGTGGAAGAACTAGAGGCCTGCATAGTATCAAGGTTCATTTGTAGGCGCAAATATGAGATTCACGACATTATGGAGGTACAAAGGTTTTATACCTTAGAAGAGGCGATTAAGATAGCATAAAGGGTTAAAAAGCAGAGATAAGCCGACTTAAGTCAACATTTTCCTAAACCCCTATTCTATGCTAACTTGTTCAAGCAGAGTCGAAGAGACCATACCAAGTCGAGGAAAGGAATGACTAACTTAATGATAGCTGAGCAGGTTAATAGGGCCGAGCAGGATAGCCAAGCCAAACCAAGGCTAAGCCGATGCCAATGTAATACCCTAAGGTCTCGAGTCGAACGATAATCCTAGGATTTAAGCCCTTAAATTTAGGGCACCGGGTTATGGCACTCGTTTTATTTCAAACTTTATGATAAGGTTCGAAAAGTTAGATGAAATAATTTTAGTGATGTCAACTTCTCAAAATAAGCTATATAAAAAGATTAATTTATGAAAAACATCAATTTATCAATAAAGTCAATAAATATCGAAATCATGAAATTTGAGTTTTAGATATAGTGAGATATTAAAAATAAGTTATTTAATTTATAAAACTAATAAATGAAGTTAAATTATATATAATATACATGAATTTACGTATGATATGCATTATATGTATTAAATATATACATATAATAATAATAAATTATTAAAATAAAGAAAATTAATTAAAATAATGAATGGATGGATCACCAAGTGATGTGGTAGCATGGGGATGACTTGAAAACATTAGTCATTATAAGATTTACAAGGAAGTAACACATGACGCTTAGTCAACATGTAGGAAAATGAGGAATTGACATATGTTATTTCACTTTTTAACATGTAAAAATCCTATAGCCTATAAATAGGACTCTAAACCTCATTTGTAGTATTTTAGGAACCTAAAAACAAACAAACACAATTTTAGAAAATTGGAAAAAATTTAAAAATAAAATTAGAACAAAATATGGGGGCGAATTAGGTCTAGGGCGGTTCAATAGGCTATTTATAACCTAACTTGGAGCAACTTGAGAGACTAATAGAAGGTAGCACTATAAGCTCTTTCGATAAGGTGTGGTGACTAGGTGGGGGCTAAAGATAGCCGATTCAAGTGAACCAAATTTCTAGCTGAATATTTATTAATTTTCTAAAAATAGTAAATGATGTTAATTAATTATGAAATTTAGTTTTCTAGCATTATTCTAGGTGTAGATTAATGTAGTAATTTTATTTTAGTTAATTAATGATTGAAACTATAGGGTCCTTAAGAAAATGCTCTATTTGAACAAAAATTGAATTAAATTTTATAAATATTAGATGATATTATTTCAAGCTCAATTTTTGTATATAATGCACCTAATATATATATATATATATATATTTAATTGTAGTAATAAGAATTTTTAAAATTAAGCATGTTTGCTATTTTTTATAACTACTTTGAATAAAATTATCAGTTTTACCGAATTATTAAAATAATTAGTTTTTGATAAAATTAATGAATGAGCCCTACATGTTTTGACTTTTGGAAGTTTATAATGATATTTGAAACACTTAAGTTTTATCTCACACATAAATCTGTTTATTTACCCTAATTTTCAATAATTTCGAGCTAAAACTGTTATTTTTCTAAAAATAAATAATAGCTAGTTTAGTATAATTCATTGTCCATAGTTAAACTACATATTTTTGTGAGTCTATAGGATTTTTTGTGAAATTAATTGGGCTTGTATACTATTTATTATGTATTTTCCTAATAAAAACCTACATATTAGCTTAATATGTAATATAGTAATTTGTACCAGTAAAATATTTGTCAATTTACATCAATAAGCACTTTTGGATATAATGAGGACTGTTGGTTAAGTTTGGAAAATAGGATTTTTAGGATTTCTAATTTAAAATCAAAGCTTATTCAAGTTAATTACGAAATTATGATAACAAATAGTTAAGTCAGTAGTGAAAAAAGGGTATTTTTAGACTTTGACAATATTGATAGACTTGATTCTTAAAATATATCAATAGTACTAATGATTTTGATGATATAAAGCTTATTGAAATCGGATAAGAAATGAATAAGATATGGTCAAATTAAGTTTAAAAATGCTGTAATGAAAGCTTGTAAGAGTTTGGATTTGACCCACACTTGACTTGAAGACTATATTTGTATTTTCTTAGGTGTGATAAGTAAGGAAAGATTACGTCATCAAGTTTAGGATTCTACACTATTACTATGCCCTAGTAAGTGGATCTAACACATACTTGAAGTAGATATAATGCTACTCATAACACTGTATGTTGTTTGATGATGTGTTGATTAAATATGGCTATATCTTAGGTGAATTGATATGCTACTATGGTGGATAGTGGTGTGATGATTTTAAATTATAATAACTGTATCTTGGTTAAACTGTTATGCTACTTTGTTAGGTGTTGATGTGGTCTTTACGAATAACTCAATCTTCTAAGTGTACACCTAAGTGAACCCTAAGTGAGATGTTAGATTTTTATTAGGGAGAGTTTGAAAACTAGAATCAGATAACTAGGTTGAATAAAACTTAAAGATTGATTATGCTGATTGATATTCCTAAGTTGTTATTATATATCATAGCATGTCATGACATAAAAAGGGACCTGAGTCAGAATTTTCAAAATGAGTATTTCATGTGTTCAAGGAAAAATCGTAGCTTTATGAACACAATTTTTGGAAGTATATAGATTTGCATCACCCAAACATTTTGACTATTTTGATAGTTAAATTTAGTAGACTATAGTATATAGTCTAAGTTAGCCTTATTGCCTCTTTGATTTGGTAAACTATAATGTGTAGTCTAATTTTATGAAAACAAAGTTAGGGGTCCTACTCTAAGGTAACTCTTTGTTGCCCTGTTTGATATTGGTAGACTACTAAAGTGTACAGTCCAATTTAGTGGGGATCCTACTCCTAGACAACTCTTTATTGCCCATAGGTTCCTAGACGCTATATCCAAATGCTCGGCTATGTTGACTAACAAGATAAAAATTGGAAGGGCATAGGATATTGGTATTGATATATGCCACATGCATGAGCATAGCATGTTGCATTGCTAGCAATAAATGCTTAGTTGGGCTAATGTATGTGTAAAGCTAAACTTGCTTGTTATGAGTGAAATGTTTCAATTGTGATATTGCATATATTATATTATTTGTTATCCATCCTCACTTAGCTTTAGTAGCTGAGGGGATAAAATGTTTTATCCTCAGGTTAATAACATCGTAAAGGGCCTAACACTAAGGGGGGATATATATTGAGAGCGTGACTTGGAGTTGGTGACTTTTGTATGGAACCTATATTAAGTTAGGAATCTTATTATTATGAAGATGACAAAAGAAAAGATTGGTTCACATTTTGATGTAAACATTATGCTATACACATAGGTTGTAATAAAATATCCAGCTAAACTTCGATGTAGCAACCCTTTTATTATATAAACAAAGTTGTCTTTTGATGAATGAATAGGTTTAGTTAGGTTTTTAATAGGTATTCCTGTATGATGGTGCATCCTATGCTTAGCTAAGATGTGACACTCGAGAACATATGAGAGAGGATAGACCTTCAAACGGAAGACTAGCAAGGTAAAGGGCTTTAAATGCCTTGGCTTCAGATATATAGCTATTGAGTGTCCAAACTGACTTGTTATGGTGCTCTATAGAGATGTAGTAAATAGCACCAATGAAAATGAGTTCAAGGAGGAGAAGGATATTGTAAAATTCGAAGTTGAGGAGAAAAAGAAGACCTGTATCTATACCAACTAGGGACAAGTAATGACCCTAGTCCTGAGACAAGTAATGAGTTCTCTTCCAAACTCCATGCAAGATCAGAGAGAAAATTTGTTCCATGCTAAATGTAAACTCAAAGGGCAATTGTATACCATCATAGTGGGCAGAGGAAGCCGTACCAACATAGTCATACAATCCTTTGTGTAGAGGCTAGGTTTGCTGACCTCAAAGCATCCTCGACCTTATAAGCTACATTGGCTTCATGATAAGGGTGCTTTGCACATGATTGAACAAATAATTGTATCATTCTGTGTTGAAAATGTGTAAAACGATGAGGTAGTGTGCGATGTCATCCCTATGGGAGCTTCATATCTATTACTTGGAAGACCTTGGTTATTCAACTGACGTGTTAATCATGACAGAAATAAGATCACCTATGCCTTTGTTAAGGATGGAAAGAAGATTATGCTACAACCCATGACCCTATCCTAAGTAAATGAGACCCATAATTAGCTTACCTATGTTAGTAAGAAGAAAGTCTTAGTGATGAGCCAAAGAGAGCTCCAAGCTGCTAAGAAGGTTGAAGAGCTTATGTTCCTATTGATTAGAAGACTGCTAGAGATGAGGAATTCGAAGGATGTTTTAGATGAAATCCAAAAGCTGATTGATGAGTTTACCAACTTGTTTCTTAAAGAGCTACCTAAGGGACTAACCCTAGTCTTAAGCATAGAGAACTATCTTAACCTGTAGCCAGGTGCTGCCCTACTAAATTGACCTACATACAAAATGAATCCTAAGTAGGCTATCGAGTTGAAAAGATAGGTGGATGTGCTCATAGAATGAGGATACATGAAGGAAAGCATAAGCCCTTGTACTGTACCAACTCTACTTGTCCCTAAGAAGGATGGTTCATGGCATATGTGCATTGACAGTCGAGCAATTAATTGAATCACTATCAAATATAGGTACCCAATATTGAGGCTTAATGACATGTTGGATAAGCTCCATGGTGCCAAAATATTTTTGAAGATTGATCTACAAAGCGGCTATCACCAAATTTGCATGAGATTGGGTGATGAGTAGAAGATTGCCTTCAAGGCTAGCTATAGGCTCTTTGAATGGTTAGTTATGCCATTTGGACTTACTATGTGCCGAGCACATTCATGAGATTAATGAACCATGTGATGCACCCTTTGATTGGAAGATGTCTAATCGTGTGCTTCAATGACATATTGGTACATAGTTCCAACCTAAACAACCATATTCAACATCTTTGAGCAGTTTTTGAAATTTTGCGAATGGAGAAGTTATATGGGAATTTCAAGAAATGTACAATCTATCAAGATGAAGTGGTTTTTCTTGGGTTTGTAGTGTCGAGAGAAGGAATCTGAGTAGATGAAGAGAAGATTTGAGCTATGTTGGAATGGTCGATGTTAAAAAATGCCATTGAAGTACAAAGTGTTTACAACTTAGCTTCTTTTTATAGATTTGTCAAAAACTTTAGTACCATAGCTGCCCCCTTGATTGAGTTGACAAAGAAAAGTGATGGGTTTAGATAGAACAACCGAGCTAAACAAAGCTTCATAGAGATCAACAAGAAGCTCGCCTCTGCCCCTGTCTTATTGCTACTAGATTTTGACAAACCCTTTGAATTGGAATGTGATGCATTAGGTATTGGAATTTATGCCATCCTGATGTAGGAATGAAAACTCATTGCTTACCATAATGAGAATTTTAGTGGTGCTACCTTGAACTATTTTATGTACGGGAATGAGTTATACTCTCTTTTTCAAGCCCTTATTGTTTGGCAACACTATTTACTATCATGACAGTTCGTTATTTACATAGACCATGAGTCTCTAAAGCATCTTGGGAGTTAGAACAAAATCTTAAAGGGACAAGCTAAGTAGCTGGAGTTTATGGAAGAATTTTCATATGTGATTTACCATAAGAAAGGAAGTGCAAATGTAGCCGTCAATGCTCTGTCATGTTGGCAAACCTTCTTAACCACCTTATAGACAAAATTACTGGGATTTTTGCTTATCATCAAGCAATATGCTAATGACCCTCATTTTGGTCCCCTTATTAAGTAGTGTCGAGAAGGAGTAGTTGTATATACTAAATTGATCCACTCGTGAGCAATGGTTAGGGAAGCTCATAGTAGTGTATTATCTAGTTACTTTAGGGAGACCAAGATAGTCAAATTGTTGAAAGAAAACTTCTACTAGCCTGGTTTGGCCAAAGATGTACATAGGGTAGTTAATAGTTGTAAAGTGTGTAAGCAAGCTAAGGGGAAGAGAGAGCCCTATGGAAAATACATGCCCTTACTAACACCCACCTTACCTTAGGCCGACCTCACCATGGACTTTGTCCTAAGGTTAGCCTAAACATCTAGAGGAAAAGATTCTATATTTGTTGTAGTAGACCATTTTAGCAAAATGGCACACTTAATCCTATGCCATCAAATTAATGATGCTTCATATATTGCTGATTCATTTTTGCAGGAAGTTCTCCAACTACATGGAGTGCCAAAGACCATCATTTCAGATCGAGACACAAAATTTATGAGCTATTTCTAGAAGACTCTATGGAGAAGACTTGAAACCAAACTTGTATTGAGCTCCAACAATCACTCTTAAAGTAAGGGGCCAGACTCAAGTAGTGAATAGGATGCTAGGAAACTTACTCAGAGTTATCGTAGGAAAGAACTTGAGGGATTGGGATCTGTATTTACTAGCTGTAGAATTCGCATACAACCAAACTATCCACAACACCATTGAGAAAACCTTATTAGAGGTTATTTATGGCCTAAATCCTACTATCCCCCTAGATATCATTAGTACTCATGCAGTTGCTAAAGAGAGTCAATTCAGAGTTGACTAAGCTTAAGAATTACAAGAGCTACACCAACCTATAACTGGGGAGATTGCTAAGTTCAATTAGAGACAACATGAGATTAGTAACCAAGGCTATTAAGCTGTTTCTTTCCAATTGAGAGACTTAGTATAGGTATACTTCGGCCGAGAATGATTCTCGCACTTGAGACAAAGCAAGCTATCTCCTTGAGCTAATGGTCCATTTAAGGTCCTAAAGAAGGTCAATTGCAACACCTACTAGATTGAGTTACCTGATGACTATGGTGTCTCCCCTACTTTCAATGTATCTAACTTGATTCCCTACTAACCAGCAAAAGACCCTTGCGAGTGTTCCTAGAAGAAGAATTAGAGACCATTTTAGATTTGAGGACAAATCTTTCCAACCCCCAAGCAGATGATAGGAATCAACCCCTTAGACCAATCACATGAAGTCGAGTTAGAAGACTTTAAGGATTCATTCGAAGAATATTAGCTCGAAGCCCTATCCGAGACAAAAATTCCTATCTCGACCTCTATGTTTCCCTTTTCTACCAACTTGACTACCAGGTCTTTACGTATGTTAGACCTACCAAACAACTATACTATGATAGAATATCTAAGTACAGTCTTAAGACTATCTAAGCCAAGCTCCCAAACCAACAATAGATGTTTGACCCTAACCCCAACTAACTACTCTATAGCGAGATTGATTGAGCTTTGACTTGACCCCGATCAAGTCAACCCTTGATTGTAAATTCTTTTCTCATCCAATTGTACTATATTTTCGATGTCCAACTATTGATTGACACATGTCTTCTAGCATAATATTCTAGAAGAAATTCTTTACTTTCCATACAGAATAATCTTTATCCCTTTTTCCCTTTTTAGTACATATTACATAACCTAATTATAAGAATGCCCTTTTGTCTTTTTACACATGTAAAGTAATCCTAGTGGATAGGTATATAAACCCCCACTTAATTGTACAGAGACAATCAACGATCAATATTAGAGTATTATTCAAGTTTCTTTTGAGCAATTTTAGTGTTCTCATTACCCTTCAATCCTTATCTATTCCCTTTAGTAAGGAGTAGTTGAGAGTGACCCTTCAATTTGAATCAATGAGTCATATTCAATGGATTATAGGTCGAGTTGGATCAATTAGTGTGTCATATCCATTTGGTAGTTGCTCGAGCTTTACTAGCTTTTCTTTTGCTTCCTTTTCTACTCGCTTCATTATGGTGCTCCTCTTATGTCCAACTCCGAAAATGCATCAAGTCATCAAGGCTCTAAAGTTGCTGACCTACCTATATCCTAAGTCGTACAAAATTCATTGGTTGAATGAGAAGGGAGGTCTACCCATTGCTAAGCAAGTTAGAGTACCCATTATTATTGGAGATAGGTACAAAAACGAGGTATTATGCGATGTTTTTCCTATGTACACTTCACATATCTTACTTAGTCGACCCCACCCTAGCTATTTGATTTGAAAGTATTGCATGATAGGTATAAAAACACTTATATGTTCCAAAAAGACAGGAAGAAGGTTATATTGACCCCTATGAGCCTAAAGGAAGTACAGGAGTTGTAAGAGAAGATTGTCCGATCCCTATAGCAGAAATCCCTAGTCATCTCCTCATATAAGGCAAGTGTACTTATCAGTTTTAATATAACGCATGTGAGTCCGAGTCGATCCCTCAAAGACCTCGAGTACTAATATTAACCTTAGCTCTATTATGTAACTGAAAAATTGTGATAGGTTGAATGAATTAAAAATACTAAAATTAACAAACTAACTTAATTATGAGACTTGATTAAGCAATTTAGAAGGAGATAAAATTAAGAACGACTTTAAGAAGGCAAATAATGTATTTAGGAATTGCTTCCTAAATGTATCTATCTAATTCCATCTCTATTATTCTTGATTAGAGTGATTCACAATTAAAGTTAACACATTTCTCAAGCATATTAACCCTAATCTTAAATTATTTACCGAAATCTCTTCACTTAGTAATATAATTTAGAATCGCATTAATGTATAATGAATTCCCACACAAAAGAACAACTTTTCGAAAGAATCATGTATCTTATCTCTAAGTATACATGCAATTCTCTCCAATTACGTCAAGATCCCATTATTCATGCGATTTCTTAATTATCATGCATAATATCATAGATTGATATCCTAGAAATATCAATTAACAATTAAAACACATAATTGTATCAAGAAAGATAAAAAATTTATTGAAAATTATCAATAAATCTAATAGTCACATGAAACCTTATGTTTCACAATCCTAAATACTAGAATCTTAAGCTATCATGATGAAACTAAAAACGAATTGCAACAAAATCAAGAAATAAAACATGAAAAACCTCTTTTTGTTAATGAAAAATCTTCTTTAATCTTGAAGTTAGGTGTTCCTTTCACCTTTTTCTTCTCCTTCTCTTCAAGACTCTTCTCTTTTTAATATCCAAAGTTATGTGCAAAACCCTCATAAGTCCTTTTATAATGCATTGTGAAGTTTTTTTTTTTCATCACCAGACACAGCTTGGGACATAGTTGTATCCCCAAGTTATGTAACTTACTGACCTTGGCAAAAAAAATCTTCCTGCATGGACACAACTTGGGGACATAGTTGTGTCCCAGACTGTGCAACTTTCTGACAAAAAATTACCACTTTATCCTATTGTTTATGTAACTCCAAAATTTCATAACTCATTCATTTGAACTCTAAATTGAGTAAAACTTGATTCTTTTTCTTCATTTTCAATCCTAGAATGCGTTCAAACCTTGAAATCAAAATTTTACTCAGTTAAGTATCAATTTCTTTATAAAAAACCAAAGATGTAAAGGAAATACTATAAAATCACCATGTGAAATGTATTTAAAATAAGAGTTATCATCTCCCCTATCAATTTTCTTTAGAAGTCAAGGTAGAAGAGAATGTACTCCTATTAGTTAGGAAACTCTTGGAGTTAAGAGAAGCAGGAAGCATACTTGTCGAAGTACATATACTATTACAAGAGTACGTCGACCTCTTTCCTACCAAGATGCCTAGAGGTTTGCTACCCATCAAGGGGATAGAACATTGTATTGATCTTTAGCCTGGAGCTATTCTTGTGAACTAACTTGCCAACAAGCTTATTCTTGAGCAGGCAGTTGAACTAAAGAAACAAGTAAATGAGTTGATTGATCATGGATATATTCGAGAAAGCATAAGCCCCTGTATAGTATTAGTTGTTCTGGTGCTGAAGAAAGATGGTACATTAAGAATGTACATTGATAGCCAAGCCATCCATAAAATTACTATTAAATACTGTTATTTGATCTTATGATTGGATGATATGCTTGATGAGTTGCATGGTGCCTGCATCTTTCTAAAGATTGATTTGAAGAGTAACTACCATCAGATATAGATGAGGCCTAGAGATGAATGGAAGATGATCTTCAAAACAAGGGATAGTTTATTTGAGTAGATGGTGATGCCATTCGAACTGATAAATGCACCTATCACTTTTATGCGACTCATGAATTATATCTTAAGAGCATTGGTTGGTAAATGTGTTGTGGTGTATTTCAATGACATTTTCGTCTAGAGTACTGACCTCATCTCTCATGTTGGACATTTAAGATCTATGTTTGATATTCTTTAAGTTGAGAGATTATTTGGCAACTTAAAGAATTGCGTATTCTACTAGAGTGAGGTTGTATTTCTAGGATATGTTGTTTCGGAAGGAGGAGTTTAAGTTGATAACAAGAAAGTTAGAGCTATTCTTGAGTAGCCAATGCCAACTAATGCTGCTGAAGTCAAAAGTTTTCATGGTTTAGCTTCGTTTTATCAAAGATTCATTTGGAACTTCAGTTCCATAACTGCTCTATTGACCAAAATGACCATAAAGAACTCTGAGTTTAAGTAGTCTGCAAAAGCTTAGAAAAGTTTTAAAGACATAAAGTCTAGGTTGACATTAGCCCTACTACTTGTCCTACTAGATTTCAAGAAAGTTTTTCAAGCAGAATGTGATGTGTCTGATGTCAGCATTGGTGCTGTTCTTATGCAATAGTACCAGCTAATTACCTATTTCAGCGAAAAACTTAGAGGAGCTACCTTAAATAATTTGACGTATGACAAGGATTTTTATGCCCTTGTCTGACCATTACGGAATTGGCAACACTACTTGCTACCAAGAGAATTCATCATCTATTCAAATCATGAATCTCTCAAAAATCTCCGAACGCAACAAAAACTTTCCTAGCATCATGTCAAATGGGTTAAGTTCCTAGAGTGTTTTGGCTATGTCATCCAATATAAGAAAGGAAGCACCAATATCGTAGCTGATGCTCTTTCTTGTCAACATGCCCTTATTACAACATTGCAAGCCAAGATACATAGATTTAGCACCTTGCTTAATTAGTATGACCATGATTCGTATTTTAGGCCCTTAGTGGCAAAGTGCATTATTAGAGGAGTTGTGGATGGGTTTTATTTGAGCTAAGGGTTTCCAATGAAGGGCAAACAAGTTTATGTACCAAGTGGTTCGACTAGTAATTTACTTATCCAAAAAGCTCTTACTGAGGGTTTAGTCGGCTACTTCGAAGAAAAGAGAACGGTTGAGATGCTGAGAGAACATTTCTATTAGCCTAGGATGATGAAGGATGTACATTGAATTCTTGAGAGATGTGAGGTATGTAAACATGCAAAAGGGAAAAAGGAACAGTATGGAGAATATGTACCTTTACCGTACCTGAATGGCCATGGAACGATCTAAGCATAGATTTCATGCTCATCCCACTTTACACACCTAGAAGCCATGACTTTATTATGGTGGTGGTTGATAGGTTCAACAAGATGAGCTACTTCATCCCCTTCTACCGAACCAATGATGCTATATTTATTTCTAATCTCTTTTTGTAGGAGATCATATGGTTGCATAGAGTACCAAGAAGTACTGTATTCGATCGTGACTCGAAGTTCATGAGTTTCTTCTAGAGAACCCTAAGGAAGAAGCTTGATACTAGGCTCATGTTCAATACTTCTTACTATCCACAGACAAACGGCTGGACCGAAGTTGTGAATAGGATAGTCGACAACCCCTTATGAGTAATTGTTGGAAAGAATCTACATGATTATGATCTATGCCTACCTATCATTGAGTTCGCTTACAATTGCTTAGTTCATAGCTTGATAGGAAGGTCACCATTTGAAGTTGTTTATGGACTTAACCCGAAGTTATTCTTGGATATGGTTATTAGCCCAACCACTCAAGGGGAAAGTCAATTTGGCCTACAGTACATTGAGGAGTTCCAAAAGTTGCATCAAAACGTTGCCAAAAAACTAGCCCAAACTATGGCCTAAAAGAAAGAAAAAGTAAGCCGAAGAAGGAAGTGAGTCGTTTATAGTCCTAGAGATCTTGTCTGGATTTACCTCAACAAGGAATGTTTCCCTAGGAAAAGGGTGAACAAGTTATCCCCCAGGTCAAATGGACCATATAAGATTCTTAGGCGTATCAAAGACGATGCATATGAGCTTGAGCTGCTTGAATGATACGGTGTATTTGTTACTTTCAATGTCACCAACCTGATGCCTTATGTACTTGACAAAGAAGAAAACCAAGATTTGAAAGCAAATCTTCAATAACCTTAGGGAATTGATGGACTGCCAACCCTTGGCCTACTTACTCACATGCAACTAAGAGGCCTCTAGTCTCTTACTAAAAGAATTCTCTCTTATTAACCTATTGAGGATGAGAAACGGTATATAGAAGAATGATGGACAAACTCCTTGAGAACTCCACGTAAGCATACCTTTCTCTATTTCACCCCTTATGCCAATGTCAACCACTCACTTGCTGAGGCCGAGCTACCAAGTGCTGAAGCCAAGACCTCTACACATTGAGTCTTACTTTGCTCACCTAGACCTTTATGTATCGAAGCCGACATACTAAGTGTCAAGGCTAATAAACTGAATGATGAGGGCAAGACCTCTACACATCAGGGCACTTCTCCTTCGTCCCACTACTTCTACATAGTAGCATTCCTTATTCATCTTGCAACTCCTGATGTTGCCTATCTACAGTTGCCATAACATGACCCAAGCTCAGTTGTTATGCCTAAAGATTCTCTAGTATAGACCCACTGATGAGCTGCCACTTGTCCATTTTTTGATATTGTACTACTTTTTCCCTTTTCATTATTTGTCCTATTTACCCTTTCTTACATACTAGGAATCTCTTTTTCCCTTTATTCTTTCTGTAATTTTCCTTATTTATAATGTTGCCCTAAGGACTTACTATAAATAGTTCCTTTTCCTTATAGCTAAAATAGATCATCCTTTTCTGATAATGAATATACTTATTCTTGTGAGATATTCCTCTCTAAGCATAATATCTTACACTCTTATCTAATTTTGCCAAGTAGCTCGAGATTAGCGGTGTGTAGACCTTTATATTAGCTTGTGCATCACATTAAGCAAGTGTCAAGTCGTATTATGTTCATTATTAAGTCACATCCTCTGAGTAGCTTCATGTAAGATACTACATTCTATTTATCGACTAATCCATTATATTTTCTTCGATATCTCGAAGGACTCATTTGGCTCCTATCTCTTATGATAAGTCCTAGTGATTACTAAGCTCTTAGGTACATCATACCATCATGACGATACCCTTGCTTACCATCATGCTGATACCATTGCTTACTGTTATGCTAGTACCTACCTAATATAAAAACTTCTTCTTTATTTTCTATAGATTTGGCTTGACAATTTCTAGGTTTAGGGTTTTTGTTTTTCTACCATTTTCTCTTCTTTAGGCTATTTTATGTTACATTTAGAATAGTTTTATGATTTCCATAGAGTTTTCTTGTATTTTCATGATTGTAGTGTAGACTTTTAGTGGATTTTAGCTCTTTTCAAGGTTTGGGTTTATGAATTTCTATTGCATTTATGGAGATTGTTGGGAAAATCTTGAGGAACTCCATTATTAAGGTTGAGGAGCTCGATTTGGCAATGTTTCTCATAATTTTTCCATGTTTAATGCAATGTTTATTTTCTTGTTCATATGTATTATGTGTTGAATGTTTATTCTCCATGAATGTGATAAACAAAGCTTATTATACTTATGGTAGTGTATGAACATGATGAAGTAGTTGTAGCTATTGATGCTTTTGTATTGTGATAGTCTAAATTTGAAATTTTTACTTAGTTCTATGGTGCAATTAGATATAGCTTGAGTGTTGGGTTAATATTAAGCTAGATAGTGTTTCCCGCACATTGAGTCTTCCTCCTTGTTATCCTAATAGGGTCTAAATACTGTAATAGGATTTGAAAACCTTGAATGGAACCTAGGATTCTTAATTTGAATTAGTAATTCTTGAGAATTAGGACTTAAATCCTTGTACTTACCTAGTGTTAAAAATTGGTTAGAATGAGAAATCAATTTTAACATAGTTATTTGAGTAAGACTTGAATAGCTAGCTGATAGTGTAGATGAGATATTGATAATAAGATGCTCCTGCTGTACTATGGAATTTATGAAACAAGAGTTGAATAAATTCTGTGAGTATGAGTAAAATCTATGTTTAAACTATCATAAATACACTAATATTATGGCCATAATGATCTTAGATGATTGTTTGCTCATAGCTTATACATCTTTTATAGAGAAATCTATATCTTAATATCGAGAAATTGCTAAAATCCATGCCTAATTCCATTATAGTTTTTACTTCTATTTAGATAACTTACATGTTCTTTTTTTTTTTAAATTGCTCAATCGATTATCTAAATTAGAGTAGAAATAGTAGAATCTAGTACTTAGCTATCTTTCTAAACTCTATTCTTTCCTTCACTGCAAAATATGACCTTGGTTACTCTCCTTATACCATCAATAGATTGTTATGCTTATCATTTGTACACGGATTCCACTAAAATTTATTCATTTCTATTCGTAAGTGAGTCAATTGATAGTATAAGATTCTACTATTTTAAAAAGGGGCAAATTCTTATTTGTGTGTGACATTAGTGGAAGTGAGATCATGACACCAATAGAGCTATCAAAGAAGAACATTAAGTTCAATTAGGGAAAGATAGCAATTAACTTTTGAGGAGGTGAAGAGGAAGTTGACTACTACCCTTATCCTAACTCTCTTGAGTTTTCACAAAGTATTTGATGTAGAGTGTGATGCATCTAGAATTGGCATAGGTATCATACTAATGCAAGAAGGTCGACTAATCGCCTACTTTAGTGAAAAGCTTCTAGGAGTAGCACTAAATTATTCTGTATATGGCAAGTAGTTCTACTCTTTGGTCCGAGCTTTAACTGTTTGGTAGCATTATTTGTTGCCTAGAGAATTTGTGATCTATACTGATGATGATTTGTTAAGATATTTAAAGAGCTAACCTAAGTTATCCAAGAGACATGTTAAGTATACTAAATTCATGGAGCGTTTTCTTATGTTGTCAAGTACAAGACTAGCAAAAAGAACATAGTAGCTGATGACTTATCTTGATGACAAGCCCTCTTGATTGAGCATTAGACTAAACTTCTTAGATTCTCAATGATTAAGGGATTATATGCTGAAGACCCACATTTTGGATCGACCTATGCTCAATGTGAGGATGCTTAAGCAATTGATGATTATCAAAGGGAGGATGGATACCTGTTTAGGAAAGGAAAGTTATGTATCCTAATCTATTCTCTACGAGAACTATTGGTGAGCGAAGCATATGGAGGGGGATTGTTTGGCCATTTTAACAAACACAGAACCCATGAAGTAGTGGCTTCAAGATTCTTTTGATCGATAATGATGAAGGATGTGTGCAATCTATGATAAAGAGGTATGTACCTTACCATAAAGTAAAGAGTCATGCTGAACAAGCGCCTTATCTACCATTACCCATCCTAATCAGGCCATGGTCTAAGCTAAGTATAGACTTTGTATTAGGTATGTCTAGGATGCCCAGTAGGAAGGACTCCATCATAGTGGTCATGGATCGATTTAGCAAGATGGCACACTTTGTGCCATACAATTGAACTAATGATGCTTTGACTATTTCTTTTCTTTTTCTTTTTTTTTTTTTTGGTAGGATGTAATCAAGCTACATAGAGTACCAAGAACTATAGTATCTTATTGAGACCTTAAGTTCGTAGGCCATTTTTGGAAAACCCTTTGGAAGCAACTAGGAACTAAGCTACATATAAATCAAATTTCCATTGTTCAAAGGTATTATATAAATTAAATATCTCTATTTTACTTTAGATGATAAACTAAAGATGTTTCAAAGTTGTTTAGTCATATGTACTTTGTATATATCAAATTTATGATAGCAATTGAGTGGCCAGCTTTTATCATAGATTGATGTATGCGATGAGACTATGATAACTTTTCCACCCTTAAGGCATGACAGTCATCATCAATCTAGAGGTGGTTGTCAACCATGCAAGATGTAGCCTCCTCCTTTAGGCAATTGTGGTGATTCACTCTTAAAGGTTGCTTAGTTCTTCGAACTATTTAATCTCCAATTTACACTAATCTTTTTCTAAATTTTTTTTCCTCACTCTAATCTCATTTTTACCTAACTCTCATATTTGTCCAAGGTTACACTCTCTCTCATAAGATGCTAAAAAGGGAATATCATGTAGTGGAAACAAGTTTTTACAACTTAGGAGGTTTTTCTCTCTTTGTATAGCACACGTCTTTTGCTTAATTTTTGTATGATACTTGTAATTTTTCTTTGATACAATACACCTATCTTGTGGTTTCTCTAACTCAATGCCATGCCTAATGTCTAACAAAGTCAACTCCCCAATTGTCTTGTGTCCCTTTTCTTTTTATTTTACCTAATTAAGATATTAATTTATACATATGTCCATATTACATATTGCTATTTTTCCTAATTCGGTTATGTATATCTACACTTGATATTTATATAATTATTTTACTTCTAATTTACTCCAAATTATTATTTGTATAGGTTAAGTAATTTTATTTTTAGGGCCTCACTGTATTTCAATCATGTGTTTTAGGTTTGCGATAAACATATTCATTACCGATAAAATTACATTTTTATTAAATTTAATATTTTGCACATTTTATGTTACAAAATAAACTTTACTAAGATACTTCTTTTAACTTTCCGAACCATTTATTAAAAAATTTATTAAATTCTAAGAATATTTTTTCAAAAATCCCAAATCTATCAATTTTGAGTAATTAGGTTGCATTACGTGATAATACTCGAAAGTCATGCTATACACGACCACTTTATTTCTTCACTTCTTAATTCATATTTTTTTCTAAGTTATATATGCTTATTAGGAATATGCCACCATTTTGAGTCTTTGATAGTTAGTCAAAGACTAGGGTCTTATATAAGTTGTTGGCTTAAGCTGAATAATCATTCAAGATACTCCAAAAGATCAACATCAATGCATATTAGTTATGTTGAGCTTGATTTTTCACCCTCCTGGTTCTATTAATAAAATTAGGTCTTTTCTAAACCGACTACTATTAAACTTTTACCCGTTTAATATTGACACTCGACTAAGGTTTAAAAAAGACCATTTTTTCTAACTTGAAAAAATTTGGAGTCACCACCCGACCAGAGTCGGGAAAAATGGTTAAGTTATAATCAATTGGGTGGATTGGTTATAATTTAACTACCGGTCTATCTATTAAAAAAATTAAGTTATAAATATGGTTTTTTAAAAACTAGAGATTTAGATCCAGAAGCTAATTTATTAAACCCTAAATAGGTACCACTTTCAACTTTCTGAATTTAACTTCGCTTTTCAAATATATCCTTTTTAATTTCTAAAAAAACATCTAATTATGATATATGCGACTAAATTGATTAATTTACATAAATATCTAAAAATGGAGAAAAAAAAACTTTCCATATTTTTAGTCGCCTTATATTTGCGTACGAGTACCTACGTACTCGCTATTTAGGATCAAACTTTCGTAGTTCATTTTAACGAAAATATAATGGGTTGATTGATTTTAATTTTGGAAAAACCGCTAGGTTTATGTTTTTACTCATTTTGAATTGATTTGAAAAAAGATTATAAGGGATCCGAAGTTGAATTTTATTTTTGGAAAACCTAAAATGCCCTAGTTTAGAAAGGATCTGTTTTATTTTTTTTATTAAAAAAAATTGATTTTCTAGTATCAAAAAGTAACTTTTCTATTTTTATTTTATTATTTATTTATTTTCTATTGTTAGTTAGCTCTTTATGGTTTTTCTTTTGTTTAAATGTGAAAATAAAATTAAAAAAAAACCAAAATAAAACACTTCCTATTCTTTTTTTTTCTTCTTTTTTTTTATTTTTTTTTTCATTATTAGTATTTTCTTTTACATTTACATAAAACAAGTAAACAAAATAAAAAAATAAATAAAATAAAACAAAACAAAAAAAAAAGAATTAAAAATATTAAAAATAAAATAAATAAATAAATAAATAAAACTTCAGATGGAGTCGGATGCACGGGTCGGACCTAGGCGAGTTGGATGGGTCGGATTGAGTCGGGTCTAGTCAAATAAGTCGAATCTTAGCTTCTTCTTCTCCAGCACTAGCTAGGTACGATTCAACTTGTTTTGTCCACCAAAATGAGCAGGTAACAATATTTTTATGAGTATTGGATTGGAGATAAGGAGGGGTAGGTTTAGTGCCTTGGTGTTTTGGAGTTGTTTAGGTGGTTTTCAAAAGTTGGCCGTAGGCGACAGTAGTGGTTCAGCTGTATGGGGGTTGCTAGGTATGATTGGTTGGTTGGGATAGGTTTTTCAAAGTGTAGAGAGTTTGGTTGTAAGCTTAGTTTCACTTGAGGGTAGTTGAGGATGGTGATTTAAGGAGAGAGAGAGGGGGTGATTAGGGTTCGATGGTGGTTGCTTGGTAGCACGGTTGGAGGTCACGACGGTGGTCGAAAGCAACTGAGTTGGAGAGCTTGAGCTACGGGTATTCTTCCTAGAGTGGTGGCTCAGCTCAGGTCGGAGTAAAGAGAGAGAGAGTGGGTTAGAGAGACAAAGTGATCGGGAATGGATAGAGAGAGTGTGGGGATTGATTCTGTTCATTGTGTGTGTTCATCTATGTCCCATGATCATCAATTTATACATAAATCCAACCTAGAAACAAGGAAAAGTTGGAATCGGATTAATAAAGAATGCTTAAGAAATAAGCTTTTTTCTAATTTTTGGAGCTCAAATTGAATGCTCATTTGATTGTATTTAGACATGGTTTTTGTACCAATTCACAATAGACTATGTCTATTCTGAAATTTCGCCATTGATTTGGTGAAATTGCAACAAGAAAAGGTCCAAAAATCATGCTGAAGTGGGTAATCTGAAGCGGAAAGTGTTGAAAACCTAGAGAAAGTTGAGGGAAAAAGAAGGAAAGAGAGCAAAAGAGAGGAAAAAGAAGGGAAAAGGAAGGAAGGGGGAAGAAAAAGTGCATTGACGTGGTACCACGTCAGTCGTGCCAACCAATTTTTGTAATATGTGGCAGTTGACATGGCACGTTACGTGGATGCCACATGGCGCCATGTCAACGGGCCAACAAATCCAATGATGCCACGTATCAGGACACGTGGTACAATTAGACCCTGATACGTAGTAGTCTCTGATGTGATTGAAAACCAAAAAATGAGAAAAAGGCTTCCCTACCTTTGTTAAGTTTTAAACCTAAGACTTTATGCTTAATACTAGTGCTATGTCCATATGCTTAATCGTCAAACCGTTGGCCTATGCCTTATTCATATGTGTAATTAATTGTACATATGGACTCGGTAAGCCTGGGTTGCATTTAAATCTAAACCTAAGTTGAATAGCTCAACTTCTAAACTTAAATTTAATCTAATGAAATGTTATCTTCTAAAATTATTTATTCATTTATTTATTTTTTATATTTTTTTTGTGATTTTTTTCAAAATTTCTTTTTTTTTTTGTATTTTCAAAATTTCTTATTTTTTGTGCTTTTTTTTCCTTTTTTCTTACTTTCCTATTTTCTTATGTTTTTCTATAATTCCTATTTTTCTAAATTTCTTCATTTTTTAGGGCTTTCTTTAATTTTCTATTTTTTGAACTTTTTCTAATTTAAGATCCTATAACTTAATTTAAAAAATAAAAAGGGAGTAAAAATTAGGTGTCTATAGGCTAGAATTTCCTAAGGGCCAAGGAGTATTCAACATAATTATCATAGTCGACTTGAATCCTTAACAATTAGAGGAAGAAACTCAATAAGACGACCATTTGAATTTCAACCCAAATCTTAGTCAACTTAAAGGGATGATAGGAATTGGTTAGTTAGACCCCTTACTTAAGCTTGAGCCTAAGGTTTGGAGAACATGGTGTGGTAAAATCTTACTTCTTGTTCAAAAATTGAGGATTCCGAGGTGCTGTCTGGATCTGACTTTCTTGATCTTCCCATTTGTTTCAGACTATACATTCTAACTACGATCATAGAGTGCCGACTTTATGGTGAACCATGATCCATACAACACCTCGGCAATTCTATCCCATAGCTTAATTGCCCCCATCCTAAGTTATATGAATCAAGGTCCAAGCCACTTGACTATAGACCAACGTGTTTTGGATTGCTACCTCATGATAGTCAACTATCTAGTGGAACTGATAACCAGGGTCTCCATGCCGAGCTATTTAGGAGTTTCTAACTTTTTTTATTCCATTTAAGTTCTACTTAATGGAAGCCTAGATCACTTGAGTTGCGATATGTGTCCTCTAACATTTGTACTACTACGAATGTAGGTTGGATATTCCCTCCTTTTAGTTTCGAATTTGTCCTTTTCATGTATTTTTATTTTACTACTTTTCCACATAAGGTAAAATGCCCATTTTAGTAACTTCTTCAAATGTAGTAGTTATCCTAAAATCTTATGTATAGCCATATGGTTCATCATCATTAATATAGATTATTACATTTTCTCTTGAGCTTATTTCTCCGTAAGTTCATCCTACCAATCCTTTAAGTATGGTTTGGTGGTGAGTAACTCAGTTATCCTAGTTGTGTATCATATTAGCTATCTTACTTAGTATATGGAAGTTTCGTAGTGCATAATATCCTTGAAACTGTTCATAAATTTGCTTAGCATCACTTCTAATTCCATCTACTAATTCAAATGTTCTATAGGTTCGAACCTAACCTAATACAATCACCCTTATTGATCCTTAGTGCAAGCTATCTCCTTAGGAAGCTACTGTACCAAGGTAAAAACCATGTAGTGTTTGATGCTAAAGTGAACAATACCTCAATTAAATGAGTTCTAGTCTGGCTGTAATATAAGGCTTTCAATTTAGGGATTTTATTAAGAGTTTCGAGTAGTGGTCACACATAGATAGGGTGTAGGGTTTTTGTAGTGATTAGGGTCTTCATATTCATTTTAAGGATTCAAATAAAAATTTGATCTATTTTAAATTTGTTTGGAATTGTTGGTTTTAAGGAATATCTACTAGTATTTAGGTTCAATTCTAGATTCAAACTTCAAAAATTACGAGGCTTAAACTAGTTACAAACTTTCCATCGATTTATACAAACTTATCCTCTTTCGAGCTATATATTTTTCTTGTTAATATAGGTAAATATTTGCAAAATTACTTAAATTCCTAATTTTCTCTAAATATTCCTAAAAATCTTATATATTTTGTAAAATTACATATTTTTCCTAAGTTCACTCAAAGTTTGTAATCATACTCTTATTTTCGTAAATCTACTATCATTATTCAAAATCCCTTTTACTTATGAATTCTTACTAAATTGATAGATTGAATTCGATTGTTCATAAAACCTTTGAAATATTCAGAAAAATTTGTATGGAAATTGCATTGGGAACTAAAAACCCTCCCTACTATTTTTCCTATTCAACCAATTAGCGAAAAACAAAGATAAGACATTTGTTGTTGGAAGATTTTCACCAGTGAAGTTTCTTCCATTTAGGGCTAAGCTATGAGCTTATGTCAACAAAAAATACATGGTTTAAAAGTGCTATAAGGTTATCAAATATAGTTACTTCAATACTTAAATCAGTAATATGAAATTAAGAGAGAAAAAGCAAGGAAGGTTTAAGTTCGTGTGCATGTAAAGTATCTTACTTAGGATTTGATCCTTATTTATAGGTTTCAAGGCTTAAATTCGTATACGTGTAAAGTGTCTTACTGTGTAAAGATCATTTACGTTTCTTTTTCCACGTGTAAAATCATCTATGTACAGCTTTTTTCTTTTCCTTCTAGAAGATCATTTGCCTTTATAGTATAGCTCTTGTACTTTAATTTCCGCTTTCTTCACTTAAAAAATTACACAAAATATTTTCTTGGCAACATTTATTGCTAGGCAAGTGACTTCTCAATGCAAAGAGAGAACACGGGATTTTGTACGACAAAATTGCAGTCTTTCATCTAATTGGAGAAGCGTAAATGACAAATAAGGAAAAATGCTTTGATGCAGATTAAGCATTTTGGCAACTTAGTTATCATAAAATCATCGTGACTCAGCAATGTCACTTTAATATAAAGTGAAGCGAAAACTAAGCTAAGTGCCAACACACATTAAATAAATTCTTTACGTTTTAGATAGGAATGTAAATTTGATGGGTTTGAGATGGATCATAAGAACTTAGAATTTTATTCCTTATACTAATAAAGTTTCCAAACTCGTCCTAAAGCCTAATAGGGTTTTTAATTCTATATTTAGAACCCATCTAGCTATCTTAATATGGTACTTGCTTCATGATTCACTAAATCCATAATAATTTTCATTTTTTTTTTACTAAATGACTATTTTTTCCTTCACTAAACATTTCATGTATAATTGATTTGTATTATTTACAAAATATGAGTAACACAATAAAGATTCAGGAATTCATTTATTGTATTTTCTTCATCTTATGTATCTTATCACTATATCAATAGAGCACCTAATAGTATAATTATATAATAAATTTAATAATCTATATATGCTTAATCTTGACTCTTCTATATGTTTTGACTTTAAGTATATGATCAATTTGGCCAAAAAAAAAAAAGTATTTGAATAGTGTTCGCCTCAAATTCATTATTTATTTAACTATTTTTCTTTACTATATAATAAATACACAACCACTTTCCCTTAACTGAAAAAAATCTTACATAGATTATTCATAAATACTAATAGAAATTTTAGTTAATACTGAAATAATAAAAATTTTAGTTAATATTATATTATTATTGGATAATGGGTTTTCCATAGAAGTTTTTTTTTTTTTTTAAATACCATAACCCATTCCAAAAACTCTAACAAGTTTTAATTTATATCTTTAAGCCCATCCTAAAACTCTATTGGAGAGTACCCTACAGGATTTTTAATGGATTAGGTAGATTGAATATCTATAACAACTTGTCTAGTTATATCTTTACTTGTAGAAATTCAATCAATTACAAAGGGCTAAATATTTCTAAAGCAAATAAAATCGTATTTACACTATGTTTTGAGGTTTTTGATAGGAGAAAAAAATAGAGGGAAACAAGTTGAATCGGAAAGGAATGGGCATAAATGGAAAGAAATATAAGTTCAATTTTATATTTGGAAATATAGGAAAGAAATAGAAAAGACTGGAGAGAAATTGAGAGAAATGACGTGCATGTTTATAATTAAACTACCCTGTTTTATTTTGATAAACATTATTATAAAGAGTAGTAAAAAAAGACAGGAGAGAAATATAAACTGAGAGAAATGACGTGCATGTTTATAATAAAATTACCCTGTTTTATTTTGATAAACATTACTATAAAGAGTAGTACAATTATCTTCTTGTTTTTCTCCAATTTTACAAAGAAAAGTAAAACATTCAAAGTGGAATGTTTTCATCCGTTTTCAACCAGTTTCAGCCATCAACACCCATCCAAACACGCTCTTAATTTCCTTTCTTAGTCATTATTTGGTTTCCTAAAATTTATTCGAAGAAGGACAAGAGAGGGTAGTATCTATGCTAATGATAACTGGAAATGAAATATTTTACTTTTTCTTGCATGTATGTAACATAAATGCAGTTTCCTGTATATATTTACCATTAAAAATAACAAATGAAATTATACATATATACTAAGGCATAGTAGGAGTTGATCCAAATAGCGTAGGATTTTGAGCAGAGTAATTGAAGAGGAGAAAACATGGGTGTGGGGGCACTAGCTGCCGGTGGCGGTTCTGCGAACATAACATGGTCAGTGGTGCTCACTTGTATAGTTGCTGCAACGAGTGGCCTTCTATTTGGATATGACCTTGGAATTTCAGGTACGCTGTTCTTCTATTTTAGTCTTTGTTTATGTATGGAAGTGATCAACAATACTGAGAGAACCGAAACTCAAAATTATTATTCTTTTCCATCTAAGAATAATTTTGATATATTTTAATGGTTGAAGAAGTAGTTCTGTATTTTTGTTCAATTTGGCATATTAACTGCTGTTCTAGGTTTTGTTTTTTTTTTTTCATCAACTTGATAGGAGGGATTCCAATTTAATCCATTTTACTGGAAAACTAATATTTTTACCATTAGATTATAATAGTTTTAACATATCAAATCTATTATATACCATCTCTAATTTATTGATGAGTTGGAATAAGCTTGGACAACTTAAATCTGAGATTGATATTATTTCTCTTATAGGGAAAGAACATGGTGAAAGATCATTGATGCATGTGACTATTTATTGTATAAACTTCTTATATTCAATTTATAAGCTTTTTATACAAGGCTACTCTTGGATTTTAAAGAGTTTAATCATAATTAAAATTTATAGTTTGACTAAAATCCCATATCACTAAAAAAATTGGTTAATAAATTTGCATGAAAATTTTATTGTAAAGCATATAATACAAACGATTGACTTGTCATGCTAGCATTTTTTAGGGGTGTAAATAATCATATTTTTCACAAATTTGTATGCTTTAGTTTTAGTTTTCCTTTAACACTATCACTGTAGTATTTCTATTAAACTAAACTGTCTTTGTCAACATCATCGTTTATCCTTTTAATCTGATTCAAGATGGAAGTTTAATTCTAACTCTTCGGGTCATTCCTAGGTGAAGTCTGGTCTCTAATATTGGCGGTGTATCGTCTGGAAAGGCTTTAATCAGAAAATACGTTATAAACCCAGGACAATCCCAAGTCACTATTTCTAATTGAGGATCATTTTTGTCCGAAGTTACAAGGGAAAGGACCCGCTGCTATGTACATCAATAGATGCTAACAAAAATGCATTTTAAGAATCATATATACGATTTAGGAGTTTCTTAAGCGGATATCCTAGTTCTTATTTATTCCAACTAAAAGGCAAACTAATATAAGGAATAGAGTAAATAATACATCTAAATAATTTATAACTGTACGGAGATATATTCCATATATAAAATTTAAGAAATTTATTGAAAAGTAAACATAAAGTTATGTAATCTGCCAAAGCAAAAAAAATAAGAAAACAAAAATAAAATGCCACAATAAATTATGGAGCCACATGTTATAGAAGTATTAACACATTTTTCCCAATTTTTTATTATAGCATAATCAAATAATTAGATGAGATATAGCTTTTCTTAGTTTATTTTTTCCGTGTAAATATTCATTTCAGCCGTTAATATACATGGCAAAGAAAAAACACAATGCAACTCTTTGTCGAGTTGGATATCTATTTGGAAAATATCATTTTACATCACAATAATTTCATCTTCTAGGTGGCGTAATGACGATGGTGCCGTTTTTAGAGAAATTCTTTCCATCAATACTTAAGAAGGCAGCAGAAGCCAAGACTAATATGTATTGTGTGTATGATAGCTTAGTTCTAACATCATTCACATCATCCCTCTATATAGCTAGTCTGGTTACATCTCTTTTGGCGAGCCGCCTTACAGCTGCGATTGGCCGTAGAAATATCATGTTACTTGGTGGTTGCACCTTTCTGGCTGGAGGTGCCATTAACGGTGGTGCTCAGGATATTGCAATGCTCATCTTAGGTCGCATTTTCCTTGGTTTCGGTCTTGGGTTTACCACTCAGGTATATATGTTACATATGCCTTAGCGTCAACTTAATTAATTATTGTAGTTTTCACTCTACAGCTATACAAGTTAAGGTTCCATGCTTCTCTCTGTCATTCAAATTGATACAGGTATTGCTTTATTCTTATTTTTATATAGTTTTAATTTGATGCATAAACTAGAAAGACCCTATAGGTGGAAAAATTATGCAATGTTCTTACTCGACTAAGAGCCAATGGCATTTTTTCTTTTTTCGATCTCAGACATTTTATTGTGGATATTTTTGTTTCAATTTAAATTGTGATATATAGAGTGTGGATCAAATAGTAATTTTCTTTTGGGTAAATTGCAAAATCGTTAAATCTCTCCCTTATGTCCACTTGTACTTGGTTCATCATCTATAAAATTGAATATCAAGAGCTTTAAATTTATAAATATAACAGGAAATAAAAAAAATAATAACAAGGAGTATCATAAAATGTATAAAGACCAAAAATATTTAGAAGTCTCACTTACTTTTTTGTAGTCTTTATTTATTTATTGGATAAAAAAGTAAAATACGAGTTAAAAATTCATTTCTTAAATATTTGAAATCCAAGCACTCATCTTTGAAGACAAGCATTAAGCATAAATGAAATAAATATAAAAAAAAGTATTTTGTACACAATTTTGTGAATTACGTATTTTATGAGGAAAAAAAGTAAATGCGACCATGACGCAACATATACAAAGAATATATATATCCCAATATAATAAGGAAAATTTTGACATTTTTGGTTTTGTTCCTCAGCCTCCCTTTTCCCTATTATATCATCAGTATTTCCAAACTTTTACATGAGTAGGATTTCCATCTGTTTTGTTAAATTTTCTATCAACTCTTTATAAATATAGGCTTCTAACCGGTTCACAGTAATTAACTTGATAAAATAATATTATTTGATATGTTTAATCACATATTATAATTAAAAGGAATGTTAATCATATTTATATAAGTAATATAATAGAAAGATAAAATAAAAAAATTTTAAGAAAAGGGGCCTGTGTTAACTTCAGCGAACTTGGTCAGCCACCTTAGCTAATTAGAAGCTAGTAAATGCCAACAGTGAAAGTAAAATCTAACAACGTCGAAACAAGTCTTATTTTTGTTAAAATTAGGAAACATCGATGATTCAAATGGAAGGCAAAAAAGAAAAGAAAAAACGTATCGGTAATTTAAATAGAAAAGTTAAAAAAGTTGAGAATTAAATGTGTATTTTTCTCTTGTATTAATTAATAACATTTATGATTTCCAGGCGGCTCCTTTATACCTCTCGGAGACCGCACCCCCAAAGTGGCGAGGCTCATTCAACACTGGCTTCCAATTCTTCTTTGGCATGGGGGTGGTAGTCTCCAACTGTATAAACTTCTATACAGCTAAGCTCACTCGGGGGTGGCGTCTCTCTCTGGGCCTAGCCATAGCACCCGCAGCCATAATGACGCTAGGCGCTCTTCTAATTACGGACACTCCAAGTAGCCTAGTTGAGCGAGGCAAGTTGAGTCATGCCAAGAAAGCCCTCCTCAAAGTCCGAGGAGCTGATACTGACATTGAACCTGAACTTGAGGAGTTAATTAGAAGCAATGAATTGGCAAAAACTGCTAATGACGAACCATTCGTCACGATATTCAAAAGACAGTACAGGCCACATCTAGTGATGGCAATTATCATACCAGTTTTTCAACAATTGACTGGAATTGACATTATTGGATTCTATGCGCCGGTTTTGTTTCAAGCGGTAGGGTTCGGGGATGATTCGGCTCTCCTGGCTGCTATTATGCTGGGAATGGTTAATTTGGTTTCCAATCTTGTGTCAACGTTCTTGGTGGATAGGTATGGTCGCAGGCCTTTGTTCTTAGTCGGCGGTGTGCTGATGCTCATCTGCCAGGTACTGCACTAGTGTCATCTAATATATTATGGGACTATATCTACTTCAAGATTTCATGTATGATTACATAAATTTTACATTATCGTATGTTGTAGGCATGAAATTGATAGACTAAACTATTCAACTGATGGCCAAAGGAAAAAATAAAAAGAAAAAAAAAAACCATTCAACTGTAGTTATTTAGTCTATATAACAACTCTAGTTAGGTATACACAAATACTTTAACAGGACGATCCTACATTAGTTTCACTATTTATACGATAGCTTCTATATATATAAATCATAAATAATTTAGATCCTATGTGGAAGACTCATAGGAAAGAATGAAGATGATTGAGACGATTAATTACGTGTATTATCAAACAGAATTAACCAATTAGAAATGCAACAGAAATTCAAACTCAATACCATGCCATCATATTATTGTTTTGCTTTATGCATTATATGGTGTAACCTCATAAGGACAACCAATTTCTAGAAGCATAAAGGAATATCTCTAATTTCATTCAGTATATATTTAATATATATCACTAGCTATTTCAAACATTAATTATTATTTTATTTTTTTTGGGATTTACCCTAATTGTGAAGGTTGCCATAGCTTTGCTGTTAGCATTTACGTCAGGTGTTTCGGGCACTGGACATATTGCTAGGGATTACGCGATATTGATCCTAGTACTCATGTGCATCTATGTAGCTGGTTATGGCTGGTCATGGGGTCCTTTGGCATGGTTAATACCTAGTGAAATATTTCCTATGAAAATCCGTGCTACGGGACAAAGCATTAGCGTGGGTGTGGGCTTTGCTGCAGCATTTGTCCTGGCCCAAACATTCTTAACAATCTTGTGCCACTTCAAATTTGGCACTTTCTTATTCTTTGCAGCTTGGATTGCTGTAATGACACTTTATGTATTGTTCTTCTTGCCGGAGACAAAGGGGATACATCTTGACTCGATGTATATCGTTTGGGAGGAGCATTGGTATTGGAGAAGGTTCATTAAGGAATAGAAGAATTGAGCGCATTCATCCCAGCAAATTCTAGTTTTGGACTTTTGTTGCGTGTTCATTATATGTAATATCTTGGCAACGATATACTATAACAAATCACATATGTATGCAAACGCAGTTGATGCTTTCTATAGATTGCTGGAGAAATGGCTCGATCACTCATCTTAGTTTTATTAATGCCCAACAATCCTTGACTCTTTTTAAGGTTCATTTAAGATATTGGTATAAAAGTAATCATTAATATCTTATTACCTATTTATATATTAACAAATGATACTCGCTTAAACCAAGAAAATACACGAAAAGATGTAATTTTTTACACGCATCCCATAAGACTATTTCATCATTAATGTTGAGCAATTTATTTTTTTAAGTAAATAGAAGCAAAATATAAGAGTGAAAGGAACTCTACATGATTTATTTATTTTTGCTTTAGTTATTATCATTATTATTATTAGTAGCCAAACTAACATTAATGCAAGAAGACTAAATGAACAGATAAGGGGAAGGCCAATTCGAACTAGGCTAGTTCGGTTTACTTGGATTGAAGATTGAACCAGTTTAGTCTCAATTCAATTACTTGCATATCCGTTTATTTAGTTATACAATAACTTAATTATTAGTTATTTTAGTATTCTAAATCAATTTAACAACCTTCTTTTAATCTCTAGCAAACCAACTCGAGGTTGAACAGTTCAGCTTTAGGTTGAACTGATGTAGGACCAATTTGGTACTAAGGGTTTCGTTTAGTGTGAGAATTATTAATTAGTTACTATTATCTTATTATTGTCATTACTTTAGTTCCTTAATGATAGTGCTCATTTATCACTACTACAATAAATAGCTATTTTAGCGAAAAATATTTGTGTGAATTGCTTTTTTTTTTTTGTTTTTAGTCAAAAATAGCCTCAGTGATGGTTTAGAAATTACCACAACGATGAAATTAAACTAAATATCACATAAGTAGGTTATAAAGATATATAATTCAACAAAATATTATATAAGTAAACTGACACATATAATAAAACAAAAAACTACAAAAGTGAAAATAACATAAGTACTTATTTTAGGAAGAGGTACAGGTTTGTAAAAACATAGACACCCAATCAATAGTCAACAAACAAGTACAAAAGTGAAAATAACTTAATATTTTGTTCAGTAAGAATTATGATTGTCTAAAACATACACCGTAACTAAACAAAAACAATCTAAAAGGAATGCTTGGTAGCTAGATTTGATTCAGGCTTAGAAGCTTCTTGTTCTCCACCTATACACATTATAAAAATTGCAGTTATTCAACCCCAAATTCATAGGCACCATAATAAACTGTTCTTAAGCTTATGGATTAAAAAATTGATATGGAGGAAACTGTTAGGAAGGTGATCCATCTAGAGATTCAACCTATGGAGTAAGAGGCCATGGGAAAGCAATAGAGGTAGGTAGTGGTTGCGATAGACTACTTAATTGGTCATTTGGGAAAGATGTAGGCCATGAACTAAGCATGGCACACTGAAACTGAGCTTGCACAAACTGTACAAAATCATCTACTCTTTTCTCCATTTTAGTTATATTCTTAATGATATCATCGTATCCAGTAGACATGCTAGAAGCTTGCAATGAAGATCCATACTGCACTTCATATATCAATAAATGTGTAAGAGGTAGGATCAGCTTGTAATACCTTAACCCTCAATAATAGCCTAACTTATAGCTTAAGACAGTCTCGTTTTGCATTGTAGTGAACCTATTCACTTGCATGTCTCCCTTTCCTTCACTTGTGTATATATGCAAAAAGTTTCAATGTCTAATGTAATCTCCTAAAAATTACAAATTTAAAGTTAATATGTACGTATCATTTAGATAGCCCCTATAACAAGTCATCAAACAATAAGAACCTTCACACACAATTATATTTATTACATTCGATAAAAAAAGTTCAGTTTTCTTATGTTATTTCCTTTGAATTATATATATACATATGTAAATACAAAGCAACTAATTAATATCAATTACACAATTTCCTTGTAACTCTCTTTGTACATATCAACTCTTATCAGTACAATTACTTACTTACCAAAAAGAAAAAGGCTCTAAAAAACATGAATCAACATACATATAATTTGGCATAACTACTTTTTGTTCAAAAATTAAGGTTTTCAAGATTCCATCTACTCTTGGCTATAATGTTCAAATACAAGATGTTATCATCTATAGAGTCACTATTGTACACAACATGTAAGGGTAAATATTAATTTTCCTATAAGTATAGCAAACTGATTATAGAAGGTGATGAACATTATCTACAAAAATCTTGCACCATTAAAACATGCTTAGCGAAAGAGAAACCTCAAGGAACAAGAGATAAGTCCCAAAACATGTCACAACACTAGCATGTAAGTTAGTGGAATAAACCAAGTAAAAATGACATGTAACCATTGATAAAGTATGAAAGGACAACCCATCAATAAAATATGAAATGCAAGAGACTAGAAAGGCATGGAAGCATTGAGATATAGACAACAACAATAAACTTTTAAAACCTTTGCATGAAGTATTAAGATATCATAACCACAATAAGATACATATATAACAAGCCAATTCCCAAACCCTCCACTCAAATTCTCATAGATTCATGAACAATCCCAATAAATCCATAGATTTGCAATGTGTAAGTGGCCCTTAAAAATAAGTTATGGTGGCAACGA
Organism: Lumnitzera littorea; assembly: GCA_024138015.1. NCBI lineage: Eukaryota > Viridiplantae > Streptophyta > Magnoliopsida > Myrtales > Combretaceae > Lumnitzera > Lumnitzera littorea. The sequence goes on from JAMXBB010000012.1 coordinate 43,688,698, forward strand.
GAAAACCATCTACTCATTCATGAGATGGGACATTAACCAAATAGACCAACCACTTTATAGCATATGTATGAAGCTACTACATTTATGTGGACCAAATCTAAGCTCCTATGAAATGGACAATGTTGTCTCAAACAAATAGTGAAACATATAATGCAAAATCATACATGTTGCTTCATTCAGCAATATTTATCTTTGTTTGCAATTCTAGAAATTGCTAAAAATATTCAAACACCAAAATTGAGAGATCAAAATTTGATGTTAACCATAAAATTAACCAATTTTGAAGGAACTCCATGCCTTAGTTAAAAGTAGTGAACAACGTGTCCTTAAGTATTAGGCTAACAATAGCATAACCAAAAAAGTCTAAAGAGGCCTATGCCTAATCAATAATACAACTCAAAGTGCAAGTGGTGGTTTTACTATTTAATCAATCCCAATTGGCTAAGAAATTGCCTTCTTTTTTAAAAAAAATAATTAATAGACCCCAATCTTTTTTAATTTTAAGTTCAACCATTGAATTGGCAAACCAAAAGCTAATAAAAAAATATTTAATAAAAAATTAAATGAATAAATATAGAAGTCACCTTTAACCTATATATATATATATATATATATATATATGAGCACAAATGACTTCTTGTGCAAATCAAAGTCACGGTTTGTATATGAGCATATAGTGAAAATCCTAGGACATTACTTTAATCTTTCTCATACGATTCATATAACATGCTATTTTGAGTTATATTGGTACTAAAATCAACATAGAGTCTTCCATTTATGTACCCAGATGGACACCAAGTCCAAAATGAGCTAGGTTAACTCAGAAAAATAATAATGGATATATCTCTTTTTTCCTACTTAATCAAAAATGATGTCTACCATGGAATTGAAATAAAAAAATACCTAATACTTCTTTAAGAAATTTCAACATAACTATCCAACTACAAATGTTAGAGCAACTTTCTCTTTGATTGCAATTGTGAAAATCCAGCAAAAATGTTAACGATACAACTATGTGTTATGACTAAGTAAGACTAGACCAGAATGGAAGTCATGAACAATACTTGAAAGGAAGTCATGGCATAAGTTTATCATCCTTTTCACTGGAAAGAGGAGATTAACCTCCCAAACAATCAAGCACAAAAAAATACACCAATCCTATCTACATAATAATAATTGATAGACTATTCTCCAGAAGCAAAAATAGAGTTTAGAGCTATCTTTAAGGGCATATGTAAAGCAATTCGCTTATAATGATAGGCAATCATAATAACAATTGACCACAAACAAATGCTAGATAATGTAAAAAAATAAAATAGCATTTTCTAAGTCACAATATGCTTTTGCCTATTTATTTTTATGGGACAAAAAAGAGCATAATCTAGCCGTATGTAGATATTGCTGTTTTTTCCTATTTTGGGAATCAACTATTCTACCATTCTATAATAAAAAAATATAATTTTTTTTTGTATTTAAAGAAAACATATTAAAATGGTGCTTATATATAATATTTCATACATGCACCTTGTAGGATGGATCATTGTCAAAGAAATCACAAAGTTGCCTCCAATTATTTCCATAATGCTCTAATCCTTGTGGTGGCATCTTTTGATTATCCTTTCCCTCTCTCATCTTCTTTTCATAATATTGTTGAAAAGTCATGTACACATCACTATAAGCCTTAGAGGCAATTCTCTTCACATTTTTCCTCCATAATTTACTTTGTTGCCATTGACCTACATCAAACTTAGGCTGCAAAATCAAATAAGATAAATTAATCCAACACAAAAGCTTTTCTTCATTTTGATACTTGCATTCAATAGGATATGAATGCGAACAATACTTACCTTAACCAATCTTATAATTCTCTAGTGTTCTTTCTTACTAATTGCAATCCAAGCCTTCTTACCAACATTTGGTACAAATAATGGACTACCACTATGGTGTCTTAATCAAAACTCTAAATGTAATTGCCATGGATGATCACCCATTATCCCACCACTCCCTTCTGGAATTCATAACTTTGGCTTTTTACTAGTTAGTCAAATTGACTAATGTAATTTTTTTTTCCATATAAGGAAGAAAACCATCTAAGAAACCTCAAGTAGATATAGACAAATAATGTGTAAGAAATAATCATCCCTCCCTAGGCTGCCATGCCACCCATTAGCTATTACCAATTTTAATACTATTTAACAAAACTAACATTTATCAATTAAATAGATACAAACTTTGCAAAGGAATCTATTGCTTGTATAGTATGGTCACTATAAAATAGAGTCTTATATAGCATACTGAACACTAAAAAAGAACTGAATAAGGCAACATCTACTTGCCTATTTTATAAAGATCTCCAAACTATACACTCGCATTATCTAGATTGCAAAACTGAAAAAACAAATACCAACTTTAACTTTACCACCTCAAAATGAGATATCTAGTAAACAAATATGGAGCTAAACAGTCGAACCAACAAACAAGAAATATAGTACAAAGTAAGTGAAGTAAATGACTATTAATAATGATATTCCATGTAAGATTCTAATAGTAATTACTTGCAAAAGCCACCACCCTTATATTTCATCAAACTTCAACAAACCAATCGTAAGTTAAAAAAAAAATGAAAACCTTTGAATTAAGTTTAGCATTTTCAACTAATAAATTACATTTATCCCTATAAGTTCCAAAATGAACATGAACATCTCCTATTTGCTAACCATTTAATGTTTTTCTCTTACATTACAATTGTTTTTTTACTAGAGACATTCATTCACCAACATTTATCATAATATAATATAATTATTGAAATCATCCCTAACACAATTGCTACTTGAAATAGGACATGAAAAGCTTATAAAATTTCAAAAAGAAAAAAGGTGAGGG